>MPGH01000067.1:199368-246638 GCA_001937105.1 Colletotrichum chlorophyti | reverse complement strand
TTAGGCTTACTATCTTTAAGATCTAATTTAATATAAACTAAGTCTTTATTATAATAAGTACTTTAAATAGTACTTTAGCTACTTATTATTTAACTCTAAAGTTCTATATATTTAGGACTTCTTTATCTATAAGCTTAAGCTTTCTTATAGGCTCTTTAGGTACTATTAGCCTTATTAGTACTAACTTACTAAAAGCTAGTTTATTACTACTTTCTATAGTTAGTATAGAGTCCTAGGTACTCTAAAGTAATCTATTATATACTACCTTAANCTTAATTATACTTAATCTTATATATAATATATTTAGCTTTTTACTTATATANTAAGCTCTTTAATAAGCTCTTTTACTATACTAATAGGCTCTAAAAGGTATAAATAGTTTAGGCCGTTTAGGAGATTAGGATTAATAAGCTCTTATATACCCTATATATTATAAATTACTTTAAGCTATTAGTACTAAATAGGTTAGTTACGTTTTAAAGCTAGCTTAACTANAAGTTATATTACTTATAAGCTCTAAAGAAGCTATAGTTCTTAGAGATTAATAAAGAGAAGGATCTAAAGTATATATAGCTTATAGAAGGGGTATTAGCTTAGGTCTATAGAGCTAGGCTTATAACTATAATAAGCTAGAGTATATAGCTATAGGTGGGAGAGATTATGTAAAGAGTGACTTAATTCTAGAAGAAGGTTTCCTATATGTGACGCGCGTATAAATAGGTGCTTGGTGAGCGTGTTATGAGAATAGCCCGTGCCCACACCGGTCCGGTGTGCTCGGTGAGCGTTGACCACTTCGTGACAGGGTGTTATCAATGACCGGGTGTACACGGCTCATCCCCAGATGCTATGTGGTCGGCGAGGAAACGTTTTCAAAAAGGACGGAAGGAACTATATTTAAGAAGCCATTTCGCACCGACTCTCAGTGGGAGTAGTATCATGTCTCTCCAACATCTCTCGGATCACGATCTTAACAATGCATCTTCAGATTCTTATAACTCCATTATTCGCCCTACCAGTAATATTAACGCCAGCTTCCACGCTACCTGTGGGCCATGTGGACTTGCCTCTGGCACGGTGTTAGAAGGCGTTCGTTGCCGCAGAACCGACGGGTCATACACCAACGAGCACAGCTCGCTCTGGGCGACTGTTACATGAAACATGAACGGCCTGATCTACTTTAGCAGAGGGTAAACCATGGCATAACTTATCTTTATACGCGTCAAGGCCACTGGCGAAAACGGTTCAGTGGACAGTTTCAAAGGAGCTGCAGCAACATTCGCACAACAAAGTGGGCTGACCGTTATGAGTTGCACGCAGACTGTGGAGATGGCAAGGGAGGCACTATCTCAAACATTGTGAACCTGGGTAAATTTGATATTCAACACCGCGCTTAATTTCGACTGTAGCTTATTGTGATAAGAGGACAACGTCCACAATTTCAATGAAAACCTAGCTTGTAGGTAAGGTAACGTTGGGGTGGATTGTAGTCGGAGGTAATCGGAGCCCAAAGAAACTAGAGATCCGTCTTTGGAGGAGATAACGGAGTAAATGCGAAAGGCCTGAATTGACCACACCAATACCCTGTATAGGACACTCCGGTTACGGATTTTATCAATACTTTCCGGAAACAATCAAGTCACAGCATGGGTGCGATAAAAATATAGAAGTCATCAAAACGGGTACAGGCAATGTCTATGTTGTGTTGTATTAGTTATGCAAAGCATCGCTCAGCATAAAGGAAGAACAGCTCTGCCGTATGACCCCCAGAAATGTAACAACTTGAATCCAGCGATCAATTTCCAATTTTTGGGGGGAAAGTTAAGCCTCTGCTTTCCGTCGTCTTTTTATCTGCTCTTGTGTCTTCAGAATACCCAAAACCATTCTCACAGGAATCTTGTAAAACGAAACCAATGACAGCCGGAGGGAAAATAAATAGCAAGGTAATCTGACCCTTGGAACGTTGGAGCTGCCTGTCACTCAATATCTACTGGTCGGAAGTTGTAATTCTCGCAGTGGGAGTACACTCTGAGAACCTTTCTCGTTGCTGTGAATTATAGTGTGTTTTGATCTCTCAAAAATCCCCAACTGGATTTAGTCTGCTCTTCTTCGACGTTATGGCTTTCTGAGAGAGATAGGCAGAAAGATGTCCCAGCCCAATGGCTGATTTGTCGTATCGAATCCGGAAAAGTGGTTGCTGATGTGCGTACTGCTATCGAGGCTGCCACCGTCTTGATGGCGTCTTCCCCGTCGTCCTGTATCATGGATCTAGCCAAATGTCGTACCTATGGTGATGCACAATTCGGGGTTTCTCCATGCTCTCACGGTTGAAACCATAGTGTCTTATATTCCAGTCCACATATCCTCTCAATTTATATGTATCCCCCAAAGTGCACTAAGGAAGAACCCATTGCGGTGATATGGGATGCGCTCTCGAAGCCCGGTGCCTCTATTCGCGATTGTCATTCCAACATGGTGGCAAGCCTTTGTTGGTAGTTTTGGTCGAATGCGTTCAGAATTATATTGCTCTCTTGACTTGGGGGAAACCAGTCCCGGAGTGTCAGTACCTTGAATATCCTGTGAAAATCTCGGGTTATGCCCTGCTCATTTACTGACACATGGATGAAGGCAAAGTTTCTATCACTTCGTTCCTTGATGAGAGACTTGCACCTGTCAAACAAGTAGCTTGGGGCCAGCCACTCGATATTAACACTTTCAGTTTCAGCGGTGAACGAGAGCGCAGAACGAAGCTCGGCTTTGCGAGAAGTGGTCTTTTTGGCGAAGGCTATTCGTCTAGGATCGACCGCAGGCCAGAAACGAAGCGCGGGTCGAAATAACAATGATTTGTACGAGGATTTGTCCGTAGCTGAGTATGTTTAGTCACAATAGCCTTCAGGGTTTTAAGAGAACCCGGACAATTCGCTCAAATCGCCCGGGAGACTGTTGACGGCATCCATTAGTTCACTTTTTTTTTTTCACAAACAAGTTGGTGGTTAGGTAACTCAGAACTAGTCGAGCCAGAGAAACATTCCTAAAACCCGGTTAGTTCGTTTCATGGATGTTTCACCAGTACAAACCATCAGGTCTGCTGGTCGATCGTCTCTCAAGCGCCTGAAGTTCAGTATCGGTGAACTCCATCTTCGTCTGTAGTTCATGGAGTCTTCAGCAGCGTAGCAGGCGATTGCCTTTCCTAAGGCCATATTCTCCACGCGGAGAGACTACGTGCTTCTGTTTAATTTCTTGGCCACATTTGGCAGCATCCGACTTGGGAGTAGGACTTGACGGATTGTTGAGGTGGAAGTGAATGCGGTTGATACCATCCGTTTGAGGAGTTTGACGGTATTTGGTTGCGTCCCCCTATCGCACTCGTCCGATTCATCTTTGATGACATGAACGTACCTTTTCAGTGAGGGCTTTTCAGAAATAGCACCAACAACATCCAATATCAGACGCTCATGGCTTGGTTGTTGATTTATTCCTTCTTCAAATGAACTTCTCATGTACGTAGACCACTAGGTCGATGTCGTGTTGAACAAGCTGTAGGAGAATCAACCACAGGATCTGGTCGTATTCTGTTGATGCCTTTGCAAGTATGTGCAGATATGAGAAACAACCAAGGGCGTCCTTGGAGACCTGATGAAGGTTATTATGTGGGTGGCTAATAAACTTTTCCCAGTTAGTGCATGGCTGTGAAAGACAAGGAAAGTCGTCTCCTGGGTACACCTCATCCACAAGGCAACCTTGGCGTGGCTCAGTATCCAGCCACAGGTCTCGGGATATTTCCCAGGCTCTGCTATCCGAGCATACGCCCCAATGATCTTGTCGAATGTATCGACGTAGTCAGATGCAATCTAAAACAACCAGTCACCTGAAAGTCTGTATTTCAAGATGACTTCAGTGATCCAATTGGATTCAGAGCGTAGAACTTCGATTCGAGCGTACCTCTTCAGCTTTGTCCGTACCGCCTGCGGTTGCGGAGCTTCCGGCAAGTCCTCTTGAGATTCTGAAAGATCTAACAACTCTGGGGATGGCTCGATATGTTCGAGTTCCACGGTAAGATCGGCTGTTCGCGCAATTTCCTGGTGGTCTGTCTGGACAGGTAACGGATGGCGCTCCTGGGTTCCACTGGGAGTAGCAGAGTGTTCAGCATCATTTTGGCTTTGGTACAAGCTTCTGATATGGAGAGCTGATCCCCGAGGGCTGTGGACCCGTGGTGAAGGTTAGGTGAGTGATAACCAATTGCAATTCGAGTTGTAATGCAGATATCTGATCGTAGCGGCTGGTCTAGACTGGGCCAGGCTAATTTTCAGTCTCGCAATACCCAACGCTATGAGTAGCTGCGAAAGCAGGCAAGTTGGTTGCGGCGAGTGCACCATTGTGCGTGCCTAAAGTCTGAAAGCTACGACTGTAGGCTGTCGATGTTCTGACCACCTAGAGGGGGCGGCGGGGGAAGGTCCACGCCCCGAAATAGACGGTGATTTGATTCGTGATAGCTTCATTTATCTCTTACGTCGTGTGTTCCCACCATTTCCCTAGTTTCCAACGTGGAGGCATGAGTATTCGGCGCGTTGTGAAATAAAGTTAGCTCGATGCCTCGTAGCTGTAGAACGTCTCCAAGGACGCCATAGCCTGATGGCTCCTGCAGCCTCGGTATCTTGCTAGAGGACGGGTAGTTAGAAAAAGGTTGACGAGACATGGCTCTATCTCGAGTATGAACAGCCGTCTACTGGTGGCGTGACGGATCACTGCAGGCGCGAGTGAAATTTCAAGTCAGCGTCGAAATATGCGTGCGTGAAGAAAAGATGATTAGGACAAGAATGACAGCCTGGGGCGGTGAGGTTTGTCAGGCTTGCCAGCTTGCGTATTGAAAGCTGCATTGTGAACCAATCAATACCTTGTCGCCTTAGACATGCCGGCAAGGCAGACTGATGTCCTTGTCACATATAGCCTGTTGCCTAGGCAGGGTTGAAATATGAGAAAGAGGCCACGGAAAGACAGTGAAAGCGATTTCATGAATCACACGCGACTTCGAGGCTGCGGATGGTCCAACCGCACCTGAGCGACGCAACGGCACAGTAACAGGTATCTTCTGAAGCGTCTCCTACCTCTCACAAACGAATATACCGCTTGAAATGAATAATTTGCAAATCGAACTTGGTGCCTAAAACCATCCTCGTTCAAAACGACACATTAAACAAGCACAAAGACTTCCTCCTTGCCGAACGTCTTCCTGATCTCATCATCCGCCGACTCGGGCATGAGCGGGCCGACGAAACTATCACCCAGCAGAAGCCAGCCCTCCTTGACCTTTCTTAGAACAAACGGTATAGGTCCCCCATACAGGAGCACGATTATGTCTCCTTTCCTGGCACATGCCGGTGCGAGCCCGTAGAACCCGCCCTCAGTCTCGAAAACGCGCCGTTGGTCGCAGGACCTCGAGGCAGCAATCCTGAATCGGGAGGCGTCCCCTTCGCAAAGCGCGACCTCGAGTGGATCGAACGTCTCAGGCACCTTCCCGGCAGTTCCGAACAGCTCGTGCACATAGGTCAAGTAATCGGCGTAGAACTGCTGCTGCTCCTCGGAGGTCTCCAGATCGACAATGAGCTCATAGGCGTCGTTGAATCCACCAGTGAGAGTGAGTGCCATCTCCATCACCGCAATGAAGGACGGGCCTTCCGTGGGTATCATGCAGTAGTACGAGGAGTTGGACGACGCGCGGTGCCAGAGATCGAGGAACGGGTGCTCCGAGGCCGCCGGGGGAGTAATGTCTTCCTTGAAGTGTTCCACATCGATTACACCGGTGGTCCAGGCGATGGTGTCGAACCAGACACCAGCGAGAGCGACTCTGCCGTCCGGGGATGGCTCAAAGGCCTTCAATGCCGGGAAGCCATGCTTGTCGCAATCTTCCCAGGCACTTAGAGACTTGGAATGCGAAAAGTTCGAAGCGTCGCCACTCCGGTCCCATCTCGGAACCCACGATGGAAATTCCGTTTCTACATACTCAAGGCCGTGTTGAACGTGACACAGGGAAGACAGGTTCCCGGTCCGCGCGAAGGACATCTTGACGACGTCAATGTAGACCTGTGCCACGGTTTTGCTGTAGTCTACGCCGCAGAAGGCGTCGAGTGCTTCCGGGTTCGCGAGCCCCAGGAGGCCGTAGACTTTGTCCCTCTGGTTTGTCGCATCGAAGTCACGATATTTGACGAGTATATCCAGGAGCCCGTCCTCCTCCAGATCCGTCGTGTCGAACATGGAATACGCATTGTCCCAGCTCAGGCCCTCGAGCTCTTGCGGCACGTCGTAGTCGTTGGCGAGGTTCTGCTCGCAGAGCCATGCCGCCGTGACCCCAAGCTTTGTCCAGTCAAGTGAATGAGAGCCTACATGTATCACGGACGACCTGGCCAGGACGATCTCCTGCACACACCAGACCCGTGTGAACCAGGGCCTGGATAGCAGCCACCGCAACGCAGCCCAAGACTCCGCGTCTGGTCGAGGCCGTCCGATCCTCTCGGCGACTGCGGCGACTTCCAGAATAGAGACCCCTGCGAAGCCATCTAGTCTGTTTCTCAGAGGCGTGTAATACGCCATGCTGAGCAGCTCCACATTTTGGGCGAGCGCCTGGTCCTCGCAAGCTTGGTGGATGGCTTCAACCAGGTGGATCGCCGAAGAGGCTTTCCCTTCATCGTCGAGGCCGAGCCACACAACGACCCTGGCGGCCTTTGTATAGATTCCTCGCATGAGCTGAACCTGCTCGGCTCGCTCTTCCAAGTCGTCTTGGTTGATGCACAGCGCGTCGGCCCAGATCAGCAGATCCCTATCTGGCAGCCGGAAGTGCCGAAGGGCATCGTAAAGGCTTTTGGTGACCGAGGCGAGCTGGCCCGAGCATTCGATATGGTTGCGCTGCAACGGGTCTCCCCAGACGTATGACAACGCCTCAAACGGCGGTGGGTTATCGACGCTGACTTCGCGGAGGTCGAGACGTACGGGAGCGGAGCCGGGCCCGGGGTGAAGGACCAGGACTCGGATGCACCGTCCGGGAAGGCGGCCCGAGTAAATGGAGGCCATATGCTACGACTGTGGTGGCCCTTGGAGCCAGTGATTCGTACCTCGAGCCCTGCCGAAAGCGGCTGCTCCTGGTGAGATATAGCTTGGTGTTGACACAGGTCATGCGGCGTGCCCCCCCCCTTTTAGTGGAAGGATTACTATGCGCCCACCATCCGCTCATGCAGCCAATTAAGTGCATCTCGTGGGCAACCTTTTCAGCCTGATGGCCGCTTGTTACTTTGGTGTTCTTACTGAATCGAGTTCTGCCTTATCTCCATTCCCACTAGTTCTCTCCTCCGTCGGTAAATTTACCAAGGATTCCTCCAATCATACAAGGAAATTGTTGGTGTGCTTGATTCCCAAAGTTCGTCCCACAATTGAGCCACTGATCCACGAGGTGTACTAAGTAGACTGCCGCGAGACTATGATGCTTCATTACGACGACCCGGACTTCAAGAAGTCTTGGCGAGTAACTATTTTCATCGACAAGCCGTCGTTCGACCCGTGGTAATACCTTCTTCGGCGCCAATACTCCAAAGGCGGGCCGTTCCTTATACTGCCTTGGTGTTCGTACTGAGCAGTCATGGCTTGATATGAAGGCTTCGCGTCCGGTCGTCCGTCTCCGTTCACGCAAAATGGCTTTGATGTCGAAGGTGCAATGAACCTTGGGTGCGGTCGAGAGACGTCTACGCCAGCCTCCTGTTCCATTGCTATCAACCTATGGATCTTCATCTACATTGCTCAGCCGTGGACCAGTTCATGCAAGGAACGAGCTATCGGCTGGCAGGCACAACATCTCCTCGGGAGGGGAGTGGAAGGCATAAACTCAGACTTCCTCCGACGTCCCAAGAACCGTCTCTCGGCCCATTTTCATCTTCGTCGTTCACGTCAAACTCATCCACGGCACGGCGCGCAAGTGTCTTTAAAACTGATTTGAAAAAAAATAATTTCGACGGGAAGAGGGTGAAGATTTCATGCACCAACCCCGTCCCACTTCATCCTTCACTGCCCATGTGGGAGTTTGTCCCCTCCCCGATAAGTTTTTGCCCTGAACGCCGTGCCAATGCAAAAAGAAGCCTCGGGATCAAAGAAGAAAAAAAAAGGAGTATTTCTCTCTCACCAAGTTCCTCTTCTTCTCCTTTTTGGTAATCCACTCTCCAAACGCTACACGAAGTTCTTCCTTACCCCCCCATCGTTCCCCCTTCCGCGCTTCTTCACCATGTTCATTCCACTAATGGTTTCTGATCGGGTTGGGTTTGGGTTGGAAAGAGAAGCGAAAGTCTAGGTCTATCGTGTCACGTGAAACAAAGCCCAGTAACGTGTCTTACTCTCCTTTTTTTTTTTACTCGTGTTTTCTCTGCGTTTGGTGTCTTGTGTTGTCATATTTCATGCTGCTCTCAGAATTACCCCCACACCACGCCGCGGTGTTCCGTGCTCTACTTGGAGACGGCGGCGGTGAGCACCTGGGTGCGGAAGAAGCCGCCCTTGGTCTTCTCGATGACTTGCTGGTAGACGTTGTTGGGAGGGTGGTTCATGATGACGGTGCCCTCCTGCGAGTCGATCTTTGCGTCGAGGCGCGTCTCGCGGATGAGGTTGACGATCCACTTCTCTCCATCGTCGGGATTGAGACCGAGCTTGGCGGAGAGGTCGCGGATGTTCATGCGGCTGAAGATCTTGCAGTAGCTCTCGCAGATAAGGTGGCGGGCGGCGTCAACGAACGCGTCGCTGGACGACATGAGGAAGAAGTCGGCGCGGCAGACCTCCTCGGCCTTACGGAGGGCCTCACGGGCGGCGTTGAAGTCGTGGGCGACGTAGAGGGCGGAGACGAACTCGGTGACGGGGTCGGCGTACTCGTAGGCTTCCTGGCGGACGTAGCGGATGACATCCTTCATCTGCTTCTGGTGCAGGGAGGAGTTGCGGGAGCGGGAGCGGCCGGTGATGACGGCGGCGATGAGGTAACGCAGGATCCAGGGGCAGGCCGTCTGGATGGTGTTGATGTAGGCGGCCGAAAAGAAGAGGTCGAGGATGGGCTCGCGGGCGGCTTCGTGGTTGAAGAGGGGGAAGAGAGCCCAGTGGACAAGCATGGTGCGGTGGTCGAGCTGGGCGCGCGGGTTGTTGAAGAGCTTGCTGTCGATGCTCTCCTTGACCTTCATGAGCTCCTCAACGGCCGAGTCCCAGTTGGTGGTGAGGATCTCGGACGCGAGCTTACCCCAGGTCGCCGACGCAACAAGGTCGTTATCGGTGGAGAGAACACGGAACTGGTATAGCAGCTCGGCGGCCGCGCCGTAGTTACCGCAGCGGAACTGGAACTGGCCGAACTCGTAGAGGGCGTTGACCATTTCGATGGTTACCTTTTGGGTTGTGACATGTCAGTATCGGTGGCTGGATGTTCCGTTGTCGGGGCGAGGGAGAACGATTGGGGGGGGGGGGGCTTTCTCTGTTCAACTCACATCGTGCTCCTTCTTCAGGAATTCCAAGTTGGCAACCTTGTCACTTCTCAGCGCGCCGACAACGTCCTCGCGCGTCAGAAGCTCCGAGATCTTGGCCGTGTCCTGCTCGTACTTCTCAAGCTGAGCGATAACCTCGTTGCGCTTCTTAGTGTACTCAGCGGGAGCCTCGCTGCCGCCGTTGAGGTCCTGGTACAGCTGGGCGACATAATCGGCCATGTTGGTGTCCTCGAGCAACTTAATCTTTCCGGCGAGGATCTGGCGCGCCTGGGCGTCATCGCCCTTCTCCTCGGCGCGTCCCGCCTCGAACTCGATCAGGGGGAAGACCAGGTGGCGGGAGAGCTGCGACGCGAGCTTGGGAAGAATGCTTTCGCCGTCGATGGCGGCGTAAATCTCCTCCATGATGGGCGAGACTAGTTGTTTTGGTTGGTTCGGGTGGGTTAAGAAAGATCGATCGGTATCGGAATTTCGGATCGTCAGTAGATTCGAAATTGTTCGACTTTCGTTTTTGTTTCGCCTTGGGGAGGGGGTGGGAAAGCGGTGTGGGTTATCTCGTTCGGCCGTTCCGGTTCGCGGGAGTCGTGATGCTTTCGATCTTTTTTTCTCCTTCCCGCTGGGGCTGGGGGGAGGAGGACCAAGAGAGGGGCATACGAGTTTTTGGGCATTTTCGCCAAAGGGCAAAGAATTGGTGGGGAGTTTGGTGCCGGGGTTTTCCCGCACCCGCCTAATTCACGCCTCGAATAGGATTGCTTACCTAACGACTGCGCCTACCTCTACAGTGGGTATCCCAATCTCGAACGCACGGTCCTAGACACGCGGGTTGCTCCGAGCTTCAGCCGGCGCGAATCCCTTCAACAACGAAACCTCTGATGGAACGATCTCCGTTACCTTCGTGAGATCCAGCCACTAGTCTTGCAACCTCCTCCCCACGACAGTCCGATCCGACGACTTACAACAGCCTTCAAGATGTGCTCAGCACTCACAAAGGCTGCCCTCACCAGGCCAAGCCTCACCTCCCTCCTCGGCCCCAGATCTTCCGTCCTTCTCCCCACGATACGCCTCTCTTCCACATCGGTCGAGCCGCCCACCCCGAGGCAATACGCCGTCGGCTTGACCGCCTCCAACTCCTTCCCCGTTTACACCAGAACAAAGGCAGCTGGCCAGTCCAAATTCACCGTCGTCAAGAAGATTGAAGGCAACAAGAATGCATTCGCAAAGGATCTCGCTCGCGAGGCTGGTTTTCCCGCGGACGAGGTGAAGTTGAACCCCGTGACAGGCCATGTTCAGGTTAAGGTACGCTTGCTGCTTCCCGGACAACACAGTGCTTTATAGCCGTGTACAAAACAAGTTCTCTCGACTAACATTCACTCAGGGCTTCCATGTCGAAAAGGTCAAGGAATGGCTCGACAAGAGCTTCCGCAACCCCGCACAAACAAATACGACGACAGCTACGGCGGCATGAGGCGGACGCTGTCAGTGATGAGAGAGGCTCAACCTGCTTCACTCGTTGTATAAAACAAATTCCTAAAATGTATGATACAAAGGGGAGGAGAAGGGTGGGGTTTCGGCTGCTATTCCAGATGAGCAGGATCGGCCTTGAGTCAAAACTACAACATGCAGCATTCGAGGCCAACAAAATTGTAATACTAGCTCCTGAAGAGGGCACACATTCTCAAGAGTTCAATTTCGAAACATCTGTGCAAATCGGCTGTCAAAATCCGCCCCGAGACAGGTCCGCCTCTCTCATCAAGCTCACAGTTGTCACTCAGTGCCAGGGTCGGTAAGCCGTCGGAGGTATTCCTGTATTGCCGCGTCATATATACACTTATGAAAGAATGGCTCCTTAAGCAGCCTCGCTCCATGCTCCCAGTAAACTCCCATCATCTCGCCGAATTCCTTTTTAAAGGTACAACACTTTTACAGTATCCGCGCCTACTCGGATTGCAGCGCTTCTTGAACATACGCGATAGCCCGGCTTGGGGATGGTCCCCTACCTGAGAACTCCACTCGATCTCTGCCAAAGTTCAGCTGAAAAAACGCGCATCAACTCCATCCCCTCGCCATGCATAATCCTGAACGTCGTGATACCAGAGACTCTATGCGTCTACGGCCCCGTAGGCTGTCAGGTTCTTAATAACGCCATCTTTCGTCCACTCGGGTGACCGCATTAACATCATCTTGAAGAGACTCTCCTCAGAAGGTAATGAGTCTGCAGGGAGTGACGATTTGGGGTCGTTGGGATCGCGTGCTTTCTCTGCTAGTCGCCGGAGAGCCGATATGCCCGACGTGGCAATGTATACAAGACCGGTATCCCGACCAGCAGGGTCGCCTTGCCCGCTACGCGTCTGCCATGGCTGCTCGAATTGAGCTCCCAGAACCTGTACGAAGTGATACAAGCTTTGAGCAAACCCATTCCCGCTTGACAACCATGATTTCGCAACTCCAGTCTCATAACCGGGTGCTAGCGATGCGATGATATCGGCAGCCAACAGACCCTGCATCAGCCAAGGCTTGCGGTCCTCGATGAGCCTGAAGAACTTCTCGGGCGCCTCGATGTGTGCCACGACAGATTCGGGTGTCTGTATGGGTACAACCGTAGTGGCGAGAGCGAAAGAGCGTGTCAGAAGGTCGTATTGTGGAGTGTTGTTGGCATCCATGGCGAAGAGCATCTTGTACTGCGTCCTATTCGGTTCATCCCTGGCTAGAAACCTGGCCAAAGCGTCAACGGCGTGGAAAGTGTACGTGTGGACGCCAGGTTGATACGGCGGGAAGAAAAGCTTGTCGTCCACAATGGTCGGACCTGGTGCTGGTGCGAATGCCAGCAGGAAATGCAAGAGACAGAGTGCTTGCTCACGGCCAGGAATCTCAACCGCGCCAGCGATATTGGAAAGCAAGATAATGGCGTCCTTCATGAACTCGAGAGTATTTGTCTGAGTCCGGAACAGCATGTTCCGAGTGCCGAGATATCTGATCACGACGCAGAGGAACTTGATAACCAATTCGTCACCGAGCACAAGGTGGTTCTCGTTTGAAGCCTCAGGGAAGGAGAGGTTGCGGAGAATCGTAATGACGCAGCAGAATCGGTCGACGGCGCGGTCGAGCTCATACTCGGGTGATCCAAACTTGGGCAGCTCCTTGACGCCCATTTTCTCCGTCCAACAGGCACGCGCAACATCCTCGTAGGGAGTCAGCTGAATGTCCGCAGATGTCTCCTCCGTGTTTTCAACCAACACATCAAGCTGCTCCTCCGCGCATTCCAGGAGTGCCTCAATCAACTCTTCGCAGTATTTCAGATGGATATGGAGTGCCTGGTGCTGAGTTGCGGTGACTGTCGCAAGAGTGTCGAGCGCAAGCCGAACCTCGCCATGGATCCCAGACTCCAGGCTTCGGGTGAGAGCGTGAAGATCCACATACCCGAGCTCGTACGGAGGCGGGATATCCGGCTTTAGACCTTGCAGTTCCAACCCCTTGAGATCAAACGCTCGAATGTTGATACCGCCATACGTCTCGAGAGGGCGCGCACTCGGCGTGTATTCGTCGGATTCCTGAGCAAGCCGGAGCATGCGTGGTTTAATGGATGCCGCCATGGGGTTTTGTTCTATTCCGGGTGGGGCAGGCATCGGCATCGGCATGCCACCGGCTTTGGCGGCCGCGGGAGACGCTGTCGGGAAGGCATTAGGGTGATTGGCGTGGCCCGGCGTGGGCTCGACGCTCCGCGATAGACTGTTGCGCATATGGCCTTGCTGCACGCTAGCAGGTGTATGTGATCCCGGTGCTTGGGGTGTTTGGAACCCGTTGACGGACGGCGGTTGTCCACTAAATGAACCCTGCTTGACAGGAGTCTGAACCCGTGGAGAAGGCGCATTGGGTTGCTGTTGAGGTGGCATCACCTGCTGCTGCGGCATTTGGCCCTGGGGAGACATTTGCTTCGTCGGAGTTTGTTGGGGTTGAAGAGGCATGGGTTGGTTAGGCATGCCCTGCTGCTGCTGCTGTTGCTGTTGCTGTTGCATCATGCGCTGGCGGTTGGTCTGCGCCACCCAGGCCTCCTCGAATCTGAGCAGATTCCGTTCGTAAATCTCCTTCAGCATCTGTGGCGCCTGGGGGATCTGACCGGGGTGGAATCCAGTGTTGTTGGAAACATGAGGCCACTGGTTGCCCGCCGTTGTCGGTTTATACCCCCCCTTTACTTGCACAGCTTGGAACAGAGTCAGAAGGTTCACCGGGCGGTTGCCGATAATGGGGTTCGGGTCGAGCTGAAGGCCCTTAGCCGTCATGAACTGTGTCAGGCTCTTCATGAACTGCTCCGGATCGGTTCGAGGCATCGCACGCTGTTGCGGCTGTTGAGGGCGCATGGCTCCCGGGGGCATCTGGCCATTTGGCATAGGCATAGGTTGCTTTGGCATCATACCTCGGCCTTGCGCCAGGCCTTGAACCTGCATCTGAGCCGCCATCTGCATGTTTTGCACGTTCATGTTCTGCATGCCCTGCATGTTCTGCATATTCTGCATTCCCTGCATATTCCCTTGTTGTAATTGTTTCTGAAGGCGTGCTTGATATGCCGCCATTTGTTGTTGTTCCATCGGGTTCCGCGGCTGCATGTTGGGCGGTAGCATCTGGTTCGGCATCTGGCCCATGTGTTGAGCCATTTGTCCCATCTGCTGGGGCATCATACCAGAGCCGCCCATCGTGTTCGGGTTGGAAGGAGGTCGCGCAGGGGAGGGAGAAGGGTTGAAGTTAGGATTGTAGCCCTGCTGCTGCATATTCGGCATGTTTTGCATGTAGTGGTTCGGCTGGGGCGTGCCGTGTTCGGAAGGGTTCGGTGACGCTTGCTGTGCATACTGCTGTTGCGCGCCAGGCGAGAAGGGATGGGGGGAGGCGGTCGCGACTCGCTGAGGCACGCTGCCTGGCCGTAATTGATTCGCCATTATCGGTGAGGGTGTCGCATTTGCAGAACCGTTCGCTTGAAGATGAGGATAGGGTGATGGCTGGCCCTGGGCCTGTTGGGCTATGCCGCCGGGTTGATAACCCGGAAAAGTCTGAGGCGTCTCGGAGCGCGACGTCGGTAGCATGCCGGGATTTTGTCGCGGCGAGCCGGCGAGGCTATCTTCGCGAGGACGAGGACGTTTGGACGGGATGACGGAGTTTGTTTGATAAGCAGGGTTTTGAAAGGACGATGGCGATGCATTGCGCAATTGGCCATTTTGCATAGCGGCCATCTGCTGCTGATGATGTTGGACCTGCTGTTGCTGGGCCTGTTGCGCCTGCTGAGGATTGGCAAACTGGGCAGGATTGAAGTGGGCGGGATTGCCCATGAAGGCTGAAGGATCCATCATAGCTCCTGCAGCGTTCGGATCGTTCATGTGCGGGAAGCCGTTGCCATTGTGGTTTGGGACCGCGGCGTCATTCATCCAGGTGCTCATGGCTGTGGTCGGCTCGAGCGACCCATGGAGTGATTGCTTTGAACAAGGTCGGAGGGTTAGCAATTGAGACGAAATGAGCCAAGTACCATGGAGATGGAGCAATGAACGGGTGAGATGGAAAAGGCGGCACGAGAGTGGGTTGTCGCGATGCAGACTTGGACTTGTCGCGCGTCGCGGTTATGTGTGTGTATGTGTGTGTGGGTGTGCGTGTGGGTGTGCGTGTTGCGTTGGTGCTGGTGCTTGGTGCTGCTTGTTGGAGGGAAATGGGGCGAGGGAGCGAGCGAGTAGCCGGATAGGAAAATCAGTAGTGGAGCAGTAGCAGCCGTCCGGGGGCCGCTTTTGGGAGATTGAGGCTGGGTGTTGGTGCTCTAGGCTGGGTTTGGGGAGCAAACTCAGGGAGTAAACTGGGGCGGACTGTGCCTGGGCCTTCTGGAGGGCAACGATGGGCAGAAGGAGGCAAGGAAAGGCTAGGGGAATGGGGAACGGGGGAAAAAAATCAGACTTGGGGAAAATCAAGGCAAGAGAAGTGTGGTCCTCAAGGAAGAGCGCGACCCAAGCGAGCCAGCTTGGTACGAGCAATCAAGGGTAAGAGGACATGAAAGAAACAAGTGTGTTTCTTTCGGCACAGTCTATATCTTCCTGTTTAGGTGGTTGTCTTGAGAGATTCCGCTTAAGATTGGTTGTGTGTAGAAGCAGAAGGGGGGAAAGGCAGAAAGGCAGGCAATGCAAAGCCGGAAATGCAGCAATCGCGAACTTGCGCAACAACAAGCATCAACAGCAACACCGTATGCCCTCTGCCATCAAAAACGGACCATCGTCGCATCAAAAATAGGTCACGAGACAATTAAATAAAGACCTACAACTCTATCGGCGGCCCAGGGGGTGCTGGGGATGATGGGGGTGCGAGGATTGAGAAGAAAAAAAATAGGGTACGACTTTCGGGACGGCGGCGGCGGCGGCGGGCGGGAGGGAGGGAGGGAGAAAGGACAGGACAGGACAGGACAAGTCGGGTCGAAAGCAGGACAAGGAACAGAACAGAACAGAGAGAGAGAAACGCAGAACGCGACGGGAACCAGTAAGATGGTAAAACGCAAATGAGAGGGAGACAGAGAGGTCTGTGGTCTCGTTTTCGTCTTACCTAAGGACTGCCACAATCAATCGAAACTCGGGCGGCTGTATGGTTCCCAGTGTCTGGATGTCTAGTCGATTCAGGATTCCGTTAGGGAATCAGGCTGGATGAATGATGGATGAGCGGTCGTTTCTCCCTCTCTGTCTCTAGATGGGGACTGACTTGAGCTGGGGCCGGACGGGATGGATGTCTGTTGAGAACCCGGGAGGGTGGATGAACTGGACTGGCGAGTCTGCCGCGTGCTGTGGTGTGCTGCCTGCGTCGTGTCGTGTCTGCTCTGCGAGTTTCCCAGTCTCTCTCTCCTCTCTTTCTCCTTCTCTTTCTGTCAATCAGTCACTCAATGTCGGGGCTGTGCTGCTTGCGCTGCTTCTGGTTGGTCCTAGGTCGGTTTCAAAAACCAAGACGTGCCACTTGTCCTGTTATGGATTAGTCTTTTTTGACCCTCGCGCAGCCGGGAGCCCGGCTGGAGCCGAGAGACCAATCGGAGGACAGTGTTAGTTGCACGATAGCCAGGTACGAGTCTCCTGTTAGTGCCACCCAATTTACACAACCACCAGCTCTATCAGGATGCGACCCATCCCCTACCTCATCCGTAAGAACAATGGCTAACCATAACTAATCTCCAGTGCTGTCAAGGTCGCTACCCGGTACGGTTTGGCCCCAGCATCTCCAGAATGCGGCCCAACCATCTTGGCCGTATCGTTTTCGTCTTCGTTACTTTGGTTCTCGGTCTTGCCATGAGCCCGGTTCCGCACAAGCCGGTCTCTAATCCATCGCCATGATTGTGAGTTCCCCTGGTCGTCGGTAGAACATTGTAACCGTCCATCGATTGTTCGTTGTCGTCCGCTTGCCGCCGTGTCAAGGTAATTCAGTATGACGCTGCGTCGTTCCCTAACTCTGATCGGCTTTCTTGTCTTTCTTCGTTTTTTTTTCCCTATAACCTCTTCCCCGGGGGTCTTTCTCGCGTGTCCATTCCATGGCCATCGTCTGTCTCTTTGACTCCTGGCTCTAGTTCCCAGTGCTACTGCGCATGTGACCAAGCACCCACCAGCATCGCTGCGAGTCGGTGACTTGAGCTGAGGGGTTTCGCGAGCAAACGAATACACAAGCGAAAGGAAAAGATGCGGCAGAAATAGACGATCCAGAAAAGAATCGCTAGTGTTGATTCGTTAAACCAGCATCGCTCCATTTCACTTTCGTGAGCGCTTGCTCCAAAATCGAGGTAAATGCATCGGCCGCTTGGCACGACGTCTTCTGGCCAAGTTGTGCCGCCCATTGAGAATGTATTTTTAAACCAGGAGATCGATAATTCGAAAGTAGAAGAATGCGTCAACGGCCGTAGAACCTTCATGACGGCATGGTATATTGTGATGTGACGTGGGTGCCGAAAAATGCGAGGCAATATTGGTATGCTTGAGTTTCCGAGGCGAGAGGCGAAACATGGCTGTTCCTATCGAACGTTGCCCACACTGTGGTACAACACAGCAGAAGGGAGAGCAGGTTTGTAAGGACGGCGGGATGAGGTGATTATAGAGCTGAAATCACAGGCTGAGGACATGCCGGATCTTGAGAAAATTGCCAGAATCAGAGCGATAAACCCTCACGGGCCGTTGCGGTGACTGGCCGCGAGCTTCCTGTCGCCATCCATTTCTGGCGAGGAGATGTGTAAGTGGGGAAGATCTAGCTGGACGACACATGTATCGAAAACAACTAGATGGCCGAGCAAATCTAGACGTCGTGAACTCGTACATCATAAAGACAGACATCGGGGAGTAAGAGGAGAAAAGCAAAAAAAAGTGCCGGCTGCTAATATGGGCTTCGTCGTGCGAGTCTGCGAGTAATAAATGCTGCGTCTGAAGGCTGCCGCTGTCGTTCGTTGTCATGGTTGATTGCTGCATGATGCCCCGCCAATGAAGCCCAAAGGAAGCCAATGCGGAAAGGTGCATCCTTCCGCATCCCAGTGTCAGTGACATGGCTGGTGGCCCTCGTTCGGTTTGAAGCGCCCACAGTCACACACACAATGCCCCATCAAATCGCCCAAACCTGGCGAGCATCACCGATGACCAAACAGACTATGTGGCTGCCACGAGACTGTCGAGGTGGTCAGTGGGCCACTGATCATGAGTGTCATCCTCGTCCCCCTTCGCCCTCGTCGCCCACTACAGAGGTCGGGTCCAATGGAGTCCAGCATCTGCGTAAAGAGGATGGGAACGAAGACTAATATTCGCCCTCCAAAAGGGGGCGGATGAAGAGGGCGAATGTAGGAACCGGGCTCTTCTCAGGGCTTGTTTCGTCATCTTTTGGCGGGATCCCATGTTTGGCGCGGTCTGGCCTGGGCCAGCACTGGCTGCGTCGTGGCCGTGGCCCGCATGGCTTGTCCAGGGTTGCACTTTTACGCTACAGCTGTAGGAATTATGCTAGAGTTTGCATAATTCTCTAGCTTGGCTGGTGCGTTGCGTGTTTTTCCGAGCAACAAATCGACGGGCTCTCTTGGTTGTCTGGCTGGCGATTCTTGGAGCAAAGTTCGTAACAATTGACCGAGGCGATGGCCAACGGTGATGGGTAACTCAAGACGACGCGGCACAAAAGATGGGATGTATGGCCGAGTACCCTTGTCGTTGTTGGCCCCGTCGGTCCTGGTCCCAGGGCTGGGGTCAAACCAGACTGGACCTGGGCCAGCAGGGATTGTTTCGACCGTGACCCTTTGTGGAGGGAGACTGTCCACTCCGCCGTCGTCGCTCTGCTGCTTTGGCGTGCTCCCGGGAAGCAAAAAAAGAAGCTCCATGGGTTTTCTTTCCGCAGTTCATGTCCTGCTAATTGCGCTTTCAAATAACTTTGCGGTCGAGAAGTGCCGTCCTTGTGTCGTCCAGGTCGAATGCGTTGCACTTACAAGAGTCCTGAGGGTGGCCAACGGGTGCTGAGGCCCATGTGAGGGGTGGTCTTTCCAAGTGACATTGGAGACGATGACAGGCGAAGGACCAACAACCCAGCACAGCAAAAAGACGAGAAAGACAAAAAACAAGCCAGATAATACGCAAGACGGGAGGGAGGGAGGAGGAGGGAAATATGAGAAGATGAGGAGAGGAGAGGCCTGGGGGCAGGTTTTGGGAGATTTATGTGAACGAACCTGGAAAGAAGGGACCTTAAGGTAGGTAGAAAAGATACATGACAGATGTATCTACCTCACCACCCACCTTACTCTCGTCCCGTCTACACGGTACGTGCAGTCCATTCTACCTCACCTTACAGTGCCGAGTCGAAGTATCTCTTAGCCTGGGCAGCGAAGGAGGGCACTTTCCCACCCGAGCTTCCAGTGACTGACCACCTGCCTGTCCTTGCCTCCTCCCTCCTGCCTCCGGACCCCCAATGCCTCAGCTAGGGTACCTTCCCTCAGACTCACACCCCACAGAATGGAAGGAGCTCCGATGAGTGCCCACACCTTCATCTTCCACGGCTCCTTCCTCCTGATCAAAAAGCAGACGCAATCGTGAATGACCTGGTTTATTAAGGTACACTATCCAAACTATCTTGATTCATATCTAGCGACCGTGGTAGCCAGAAAGGAAATATTCATGTCATGTCCGAAGTTTAGTAAATGTTCCTGCCTCCCAAGGGTTTGGATGAGTAGAGGAAGCAAATTAGCCAACGTTGTTTGAAAACCATACAGTAGAAAAAGTCCGGTGTCTTCATATTTTAAGCCCTTCCACCCCCTTCCCATCGAGGAATGGATACAAAGTAGGCATCATGCTTTGACTACGCAGGCTGCGTATTCTCGCGCAACGTCTCATAAATCGCACCTTCATTTATCAATCCTGGGATTCTCGCTCATAGTCGCCTGGACATCCACAGGATGCCCATTGTTTTCTGCCACCTACTGGACGGTTCGTCTCGGTGTTCTCACTTGCGCAGCAACGTTCATCTACCCCCTCCTTTCACTCCATCCTACCTCACATTATTACGGAAGAAACGCAACGGCTCATCTCATCTCGTTACCTCATCCGACCTCTGTCCTCTCTCCTCTAGGCTGCGTTTTCACGCACAAAAAAAAAAGAAAGAAAGAAAGAAAGACTCCCCAATTGACCTGCGATCTGTTTAATTCAACGCGATAAGCCCTTGAGACAGTCAGTGGCTCGTTCAAACGCAACGCACCGCACCACGTGCCGCGCGTGAGTGCCAAGTTGCTTGACTGGTGTATCTGGCGCTGTCTTCTGCATGGCTCAGGGATTGTGGTTGGAGGCTTCAGGTTCTTTTACATTGTTTTACACTTTCTCCTGCCTCGTTTTCGACCGGATGGAATGCGCATTTCCCAGCACCTTGATTTGCCTGGATTTCCATGGTTTGACTCGTCCTCATACCACTGTACTCCTCGCATCTTCATGTTTACCGTTATGCAGCACCTTACATTACCGTACCTCCAAGTATGCTCAAGGTACTGAAGCTTGTCCCCTTCGGCGAATGCCACCGAAGCCCAGCACCAGCCCCATCCGGGAGATAATGAGATGAGAGACGAGACAAGCGACTACGGTCCTTATTGGCCTTTACGATGCCTCGCAACCATCCATACCTCATCTGCAACCCAACCCTCCGAGTACATGGGCGAATGAGTCTTTTAAGTTACGAACTGTCCCCGAGCTTGTCCTGGTCGCTTGTGAATGGCAGTTACTTCGAGTAGAGCGTGTTCATGTGCGCTCCCGGCTACGCAGTTATGTGTCGTTCCGCATTGGCTTCACCGCTTGAGCCGATTCGGACACGCACACTCCTGTATGGATACCATTTCCCCCCCACAATGATGCAAAGGCCAAGAGACTTAGATGTCGGGCGACCCTTTCTCTTCTCACCACATCAACCGAGCACCTTGCCAGTCGCGGCACACCTAAAGACGGCAAAGAACCACCACAGCATGGCATATATTCTCCTGTTCTCCATCTGCCACAGTACGAACAAGGGTTTCGGCGACTCTGACCAGTTTCTGAAACAAACCGTGGTCGTCATGACCTTCTCCTGGCGGATGCAGATCTCTCTCCAAGGTAAGGCAAGAAGGCACGGGTAGGGCACCCCCATCCATCTCGATTGAGGTTTTGGACGAGGCGCCGAAGCATTGGCGCCAGCCAGTGGTATTCGCCAACCTCCATTCTCACCTCGTTCCCTAGAATACCGCTGCCATCTCACCGTTAGCGGTCACTGTCGTCTCGTCCTTTGTCCTCCCAAGGCCCAATGCATCTACAGCTCAGCTCCGCCGTGTGTCAGGGCCTACCATCGTCGATAGAATACCCCTTTCTTTGTTTTCGAAACAATGATTGTACTACGTTCTTCCGGACAGCTTGATCGGAATGCCGGTATTTAGGAGTGTTGTTACGTCCAGCTATCGGGGAGGGGGCGGGGCAAGCTCATTGTTCAGTCAGATGAGGAGAAAATCGTTTACAACAAATGTATCCTCACTTTCGCCATGACTAAAGACTGCAACAGAGATCATCCATTTGATGAAGTGTATATTCCTAGCCGAAATGACCCCTCCTTCTCGGCAAGCCACAAAAGCGTGCCTGAAGAAAAGGAAAAATTCCATGTATGTCCTGCGCTTTCGTTACGAGACTTATAATTACTGGACGTTCTTGGGCACAAGTTCATCAAGTCGACGACAAGCGGCCGTCTCCTGAGGTCTGCGTCCATCCGCCACCAGATCATCTCCGTGTCACCGACTGCTAACCACCCTGTTTTGGGTCAGAGCATCATATATCTGCCTGCCCCAGGCTGGGTCTGGGGGCCCGGCAGGGATATCTTCTTTCGGATAAGGTACATCACTACATGCCTTAGTAGGCGCTGTAGCACCTGTCTAGCGCAAACGTCGGCTCCACTACTTCTGTGGGGCATGACCATTTGACCATTGAACCTGTGTTGGTTCTGCTCATCCCTACCCTACCGTACCTTGCAATGGATATGTCGCTCCGACATCCGTCACATGGTTAGCTTACCAGATCTGTGAGTTGGGACTCGTCGAATCGCAAGTATGCTCGATTGGTTTCATTTTTGACAACCAGCGACGTGGCAGTTGAGCGAAAAACTGATGTAAATCGTCCATAACGTGAGAGATGACCTCGTGTCGGCGCTCTCGGGCCAGATATCCCTTTCCTTGCCTTGCGAAGCAGCATGCACGAGTTAGAGAGACCGCTTGCCAATCATTTTTGACGGATACTGAGCGATGTCATTGTCACATGCCTTTCTCTCTGTCTCTCCTCTACCTTAATTAATAACAGTTGTTGCTGATGGGCGCAGACTTGCCTAAGCAACCAACTGCCGACCACACATGGCTTATCACCCGTCGCAGAGACGCAACCACTCGACGAATTGCTTTATCCACGCTGCTCTTGCACACGACGATCAACCCACAGCAAGTCTGGCGAGTAGTCTTCATCCTCCCAGGAGATCGGCTGTCGTGAATGCATCCGACCGTTTGACGAATTAGGGGCTGCTGTTGAGGTGCTCAATGGTGAAAGTGGCAGAGGCGATGCTTCGGACATGGCATGTAAGCCGGGTGGAAGAGATGCCGACCACTCTGGCGCAGCACACATGGCTTCCACCTCCAGGATCCTCATTTGGTCGTTCTGGCAGTTTTTCTCGGCTCACTTGGTGGTTGGTGGTTGTGGATGAGAAAAGGGCCACCAGATGAAGACAATGGAAGGTTTTGAGTGCACTTGTAGAAATGGTGCTTGAACCCCTTGAGCATCGTTCTAACATGATCGTGTATTCAACATGATACCACACCTGACTCCCACGCTCGACACGCTGTCGCAGAATCAAACTTCTCCGCCAAGCACATCATTGAAGTTCAGCCCAAAGCTGTGCCCTTCCACGTTCGTGCTTCTCCCCCCGCTATCTGCCACACCTCTCCTCTGGCCCTACGAGGAGAGAAAGAAGCAGGACGAGGCTGTGACAACCCAGTTGGATGCCCAATGATGAGTCGTCTTCGGCTGTAAGCAACTGACCTAGCGGTATGGTAGGTACGAGGTCAGCCAAAACACTCAATGCCATCAGGATGGTTTGACTGAGTGTTCAGCATTGTCGGAGGACACGAAGGAGCGGCTGTTTTACTCTTAAACTGTGTGTCAATTTGAACGGTACAAGACATCGGTTACCGTGAGAAAGGGCCATGGTGGATTTGATTGGTCGTGTTACTTTCGTCCTCAGGGAATTTCTGGTACCAGGTCGCAAATTCATAAAAATACAAACATGGTTTTTGGGACACCCGGAGAGCGAAGCCGTTTGCGCAATCTCGCTGCCGTTGTTCAAAGAAACTCGCGCGGGTTATTCGGTGAATGACCTGGAGATACTCGGTGAGAGGTCGGTGAAGATTAGGTCAGCCTGGCCACGTGATCCATAGCTTGCCTACTGACACTGCTGGGCAGGCACGCAGGGTCCGACGTGCCTGCACAATGGAAAATCCACTTTACGCGACCCACGGACCAGAAAGACACCCCTCGGCCTGACTCCTACTCCATGTCCCCCTCCAGCCCAGTACGCTGTACGCTCCATTATCCAGGCACCCAAGCGCCCTGCATCGGCTCCTCAGTCTCTCTTATCGATAACCAAAAATTTCTTTACCTCTGACCGCGTCGCGTCCCACCTTTCAGTCTTGACTCTCTTCCTTCCCTCCCCTCCCCTCGATCAAGCAAAAGAAGAGTAGACCATCACCCGATAGCCCCCTCCAAAACCTGAACGTACACGGCGAACACTGACAATACCCCCTTTTTTATCTTTATTTTCTTTCTCCGCAACAGAAGGGAAACCACGGAAAATCAGTCATCATGCGTTACGTTCTTGTCTCGGGCGGTGTCATCTCTGGAGTGGGCAAGGGCATCATCGCCTCTTCCACGGGTCTGGTGTGTATCCGAACCCCTGTTCCAACTAAAAAAAAAATTATCTTCAACCTACTCGTCCGTCATGGCATGGCGGCGTTGCTTGATGATAGCCTCACTGCATCAGCATTTTTATAGGCATATACTGACTTGACCTTTTTATCCAATGAGTAGCTCCTCAAGACCCTGGGATTGCGCGTTACAAGCATCAAGATCGACCCGTACTTGTCGGTGAGTGATGATCAGCCTCAGCCCCTCCACAACCCCCTGGGGCCTTCTCACGTCGTGCCAATTGCTGACAATGACATGTAGGTCGACGCCGGTCTCATGGCTCCTGCTGAGCACGGCGAATGCTTTGTGGTTCGTACTCACCAGTTCATTGCTCATCAGATCGGCCCTGGAAATGAGGGGCAAGTGTCTCTCCCTCATTTCTCACCAATTGTGGTGAAGATTGGTCTCGGGACTGCATCCAAAACCAAGCCCTGACAGACAGCGCTGACGGTCATCAGTTGCAAGATGGCATGGAGGTGGATCTTGGTAGGTGAACCTCGGGGGAGTCGACATGCTTGGACATCGCCCCTCATGGGGGGATCTGGCAGCCGGCCCTTGAATCAGTCAACCGCAAGTCTCTGACATGGAGGCTCCTTCACAGACCTGGGAAACTACGAGCGCTACCTGGCCATTCGCCTGACGGGTGAGCACAACATCACCACCGGCAAGGTTTACAGACACGTTATCGACAAGGAGCGCCGCGGTGACTACCTGGGAAAGACGGTTCAAGTGTAAGTCCGAGATTGGCGAATTCTCTGAGATATCTTCGCGGTCGCTAATACCAACCAGTGTTCCCCACGTCACCGATGCGATTCAGGACTGGATCGAGCGCGTGGCCAAAATTCCCACGGATGACTCGGGCGAAGAGCCTGACGTGTGCATTATTGAGCTTGGGTATGTTTCACACCGTCTCGACGGGGAAAAATCGGCAGGGTCAAGCAGCTAGGGACAGCTCCTGGATGTCATGGCCTGCACATCTCGCAGTCTTCCGAATTCGGTTGCTAACCATCTGGATAGTGGCACAGTCGGTGACATTGAGAGCGTATGGTTATCCCAGCAAAGCTTTCCGTAAAGGCTTTCCAGGAACCCTTACTAATGGCAGCGTAGATGCCCTACGTCGAGGCTTTGACCCAACGTTTGTGCTTTCCCATCACTTCCATTGACGACTTGGCGACTGACCCCTGAGCAGTGCGCCACAGAGCTGGTAGCGGCAACTTCATTCAGATTCACGTCTCCTACGTGCCCACCATTCACGGCGAGCAGAAGACCAAGCCCACACAGCATGCCGTGAAGACGGTTCGCAGTTACGGCCTTATCCCTGATCTTGTCAGTGACCACGCTTCGAACCAACTGTTGCACTACTGACTTCGTCCTAGATCGCTTGCCGCTGCGAGCAGCCTCTCGAGGAGGCAACGATCCGGAAGATCGCTCTCCTCTGCCAAGTCGACATTCCCCAAGTTCTCGTCGTTCGCGACATGCCCACCATCTACCAGGTCCCTCTCCTTTTGGAGGAGCAGCGACTCATCCCCTGGTTGCGCAAGGCCTTCAACCTCGACGCTCTCACCATCCCCCAGCCCCGCGTTGCCAAGGGTGAGGAGCTGTGGAAGACTTGGGCGTCCGTTGTCAGCCGCCCGTACGAAGGCGAGATCACCATTGCTCTTGTCGGCAAGTACGTCAAGTCGCAGGATGCCTACCTGTCTACCGTCAAGGCCCTAGAGCACTCGGCGATGCACCTACGTAAGAAGCTCAACATCATCTGGGTCGACTCCGAGCACCTCGAGGCCCAGGCCAAGTCAGAGGACCAGGCTCAATACCACAAGGCCTGGCACGCTGTCTGCACCGCCTCTGGTATCATTGTCCCTGGTGGCTTCGGTACCCGCGGTACTGAGGGTATGATGGCCGTTTCCAAGTGGGCCCGTGAGAACGGCACCCCCTTCCTTGGCGTAAGTGAAAGAACACTCTTGGGGGGTTTTTTTTTTGCATGTCTCTTAACACTGTTCCAGGTTTGCCTCGGTTTCCAGACTGCCATCATCCAGTACGCCCGTGACTTCCTCAAGGTGACTAACGCCACGTCCGAGGAGTTCGACGGCGAGGCCGAGAACAAGGTCGTCATCTACATGCCTGAGATCAGCCGTGATAAGCTGGGCGGCACCATGCGTCTGGGTCTGCGCCCGACCGAGTTCCAGCCCGGCAGCGAGTGGTCCAAGCTGCGCGCCCTGTACGGCGACGTCGCGTCTGTGGAGGAGAGACACCGCCACCGCTACGAGGCCAACCCTGCCTACGTCGAGAAGCTGACCGAGGCCGGTCTGGAGTTTGTCGGCAAGGACGAGACTGGCGAGCGCATGGAGATCTTCGAGCTCAAGAACCACCCCTACTTCGTCGGTATGTTTGGAGAATATTCTCCTTTCTCATGGATGATGCTAATGACTTGCAGGAACCCAGTTCCACGCTGAGTACCAATCCAAGGTCCTTAACCCCAGCGTACGTATTCCACCTGCAGATTCGAATCCCAGCCGCGACTGACATGCAACACAGAGACCCTACCTCGGCTTCGTCGCCGCCAGCGCCGGATGCCTCGACGAGGTCATCAAGGAGCAGCGCGCGGCCGCCAACCTGCCCAACGGTGTCAAGCACGTCGTCTAAAGGCCTGCTCGGTTTCTGTTTCTTCTTTCATTATGTTTCATTGTTATTTTGCAGTATTTCTGGAAAGACGGATATATGCTCCATTTTGTTTTTGCGTAAAATAAGAACTTAGACATGGGAAGGGGGTACGACTGGGCTATTCGGACACGGTTTTCTATTCCCTTTAGAGAGAACACTTGCTGGGGGTTTTACCTGCAAAAGGAAAAAATGAAGAAGCAAAAACACAACATGACTCACGCGATGTTTGTTTATAAATCCCCCCGAGGGGATTGGGAGGTTAGAAGGGGAACTGGATTCGAGGGCATTCTCGGCGCGGCGTTTGTTGTTTTGATTCCCACCTCAGGAGGAGGCTCTTGAATATTTGCATTATCGGAGTAGCTTGTTCGCGATTACATGGGAAATTGCTCGCATTTTGGTTTTTGCTGTCTCCGTCGTCATCCCGATCACTCGAGAGAGCTCGGGTTGTTCGTAGTAAGCTGCGCTGTTGGTTCGTCACTACGCCACATCCGCTCACCTGCTTCTCCGCAAACTTTCCGTTCAACGTCGGTTTTCCGCAAGAGCAACAACTTTTTGTTTATCTTCTTTCCAAAAAAGAAAAAACACAACTAACAACCCTCTTAAATAGGAAACGGAAGGTTTATCTGTGAGACATTAGATGATGAGAACTTGTTGGGTGTCTAGATGGATGAGTTTGATGAAATGGGTCTAATCCAGGACAACGTCGACGATAAGGGAACGCGCTAATTAGTATGTTTGCTGTTCCTGGGACAGAAATTCGAAAGGCCAGATCCTAGAGATAAACGCAGATATCTTCAGTCTTGGGTAGTGACAGCATGGTCTTTACTCGTGGTGGCTGACCAGCATTAATTTCATGACGTTGTCTGGCAACCAACATGCAGACAACCTGTCTCTTACTACAATAGAAAACTTCCATGCTACGATGTCTCAAAGGATTTGTCCAGCATCCCCTGATTCCGACTGTGATGACCAACAGCTCCTGGTTCCACATCAGAACTATCCCTTTGTCTTCACATCCGTCTTGGCCATGTGGGACCGCAGGTCCATCTTCATCTGGGCCTCTTAGTGTGAGCCTTCGTCTGCACGCAAGCGAAGAGACATGCCGACGCAGCTTCACCACACTTCGGTTGCTCAATCCCGGGACACGCCGAGTCGCGTGATTCACAGGATATATCCTGAGGTCCCTTTCCTCAACCATTTAAAATCACCTTGAAGATATATTGTGAATTGAATCTGCTCTTACACACGTTTTCGGGCCATTGGCATCTGAGAACCAGATCCCGGACAATTGACCCTGCAAAAGTCGCTAGACTGTAACCCTCTGGGTTCATTCAGGAGCTCGGGGGTCACACATCCCCCAAAGGCTCATCCTGCTGGATTGCAGGAAGATCTGGGACCCCAAGAGACACGAAAACAATTTTCTCGCGCTGGAACGGACGTAGCCCAAAGCCGCGTAACATCCCAAAGTTGCGGCCTTCAAAGAGGCGGCAGAAAGCGAGGGAGACCCGGCGGAGGAGCTGTAGGTCTACTAGCACCGCGCTCTGTATGATTTTGATAACCTCCTCTTCTGAAAGTCGGGGACGGCAGCGGGTGCAGATATTTCGGACGTGGTATGCGTTCCGTAACGTTGTAGATTCCAGAGGTCCAGCTTCGTCGCAACCGAGATTCTCTCTTGGGCTCTTTGGACTGCGTTGCCGGAGAGGATGATGCTGGGTAGGTATGTCTTCTTCGACGGCAGCCTGGGCCTCCTCCTTGGTCGTGGTGTGGATCAGAAACGCCGCCACCGAACAGCATGCGGCCGTGACGGCACACATGACAGCGTCGTATCCCGTGGAATTGAGGGCGGCGCGCAGATGTGAAACGACGACGGCGGGATACAGCGTGTTGCAGAGAAGATACGCCATGGTTGGGCACCAGGCGACCTGGACGGCCCAGAGGGGTGGGATGGCAAAAACCTGTCCCGCAAAGCAGGAGGCCATACAGATTGACAGCGCTGACGTGCTCAGGGTTTGGTGATACGAACGATACAGCTCCTCGCGGAAGCAACAGGACGGAGAGAGGAATACCAGGGAGCTTCTCAAGTTGGAACCATATGGTGCCATGCTTTGTTTAAAATCAGAGGTAGCTTTGAGTTTTCGTCATGCCGTGAAATTAGCGGCCACGTCAATCCGTTCACTTTGCAAACTTTGACGGGAAAGCAAGAATCTAATAAAACTCTAGACTGTATCGTCGTCGATCCAGTACTTGACTGATCTCCTGTCTGGATGCTCGATGCCAGTCCTCATAAAGAACTGGGCTTACCATGGGCGGTGGTGTTACTAGTGAAGCTTTTGGATCGCATGCTTCTCTCGCAAGCTTCGGTTCAGTCCGCTTATGGCCAGAGGCGCCAGGCAATGCATTTGACATTGCGAATTCTTCAGCACGACCAAGGATACCTGTCTGCAAAAGAATTGTGTTCATTCAGGCATTTCTTCGTAATGATATCTCCATGTCTCTCGGCCATCATACAGCAATGCCGTCTTGCTCTATGGGTGTAAAATGTCGGCGACACGACTCTTCTGTTGAAAAACGTAGAGACTATTGCCTCTGCACCCCGCCATCGCGACCAGTCATGAACACCCGCCCCTTCAGCTCCTCGACGACACTATCCCGCATCCACCACTCCCGGCTCTTTTTCTCTTCTCCATTTGTCTTGGTCTTTGCCCACGGGCCGCCATCCAGCTGAGCACGTCGATCGGCCCACTCAAACAGCAGTTTGATCCCGAGCAGCCGCTCCCGCGATGAGGCGTTCAAGCTACGATCCAACACTAGCCGGGCATCGACAGCGGATCCCGCATTATCACTAGCGCCGCCCTCGGAGTCTGTGGTCCGGTCAAGGACCGTAGTGCGTTCGGCGTAGGTCAGATCACGCAGGGCGTCAAGACCGAAGATCCATTCGAGAGGATCGCGCTTGCCGCTATCGGCGACATCTGGCATTGCGTCCCGGCCGAGGGCGCGTAGCGTCGAAGTGAAGGGCGCTTCTTGCGCCGGACGCCTCCGAAGGTAAAGGCTCTGGTTCTGGCCAAAGACATGGATGAGTTCTGGGTTCTTCTCAAAGTCCATCTCGAGGTCCCAGTACGCCGGGCCCGCGTTGGTCCGAATGCTGGCAATCTCGGAAAGGGGCGGCAGGAGACAGGGCGTGTGGCGGACAACAGCAGCAGTGGTGTCAGCGTCCTGCGGTTCGTTCTTGTCCTTCCTCCGACGGATCTCAACAGGGGCCGTCACGGGCTGACCGGTAGCAAGGTCTTTGGCGACAAGGCATCGATTGTCTGTGGCGAGGACCCAGAAGTGACGGAATGCCTGGAGATGAGACCGGTTGTCCATGACGGATGTTGGGAACACGGGGTAAAACGCAATGAGTAAACTGGCGATAGCCATGTTGCTGGTGCCAAACGTGGCAGTTCCACAGCCCAAAAACAGTGACCCTATTGCTAAATGGGCGGCCAAGTGTGAGCCATATGGCGTTTCGGGGTCGTCTCGGCCATGCAGAAGACGAAGACGACGCAGAACGACGAGGTCGCCAGTTCCAGCCATGACTATGGCAGCGGAAAGAGCAAGCACGTCTTGGCACATACGTGCGTTCGAACGCGCCAGTTCTTCGTCGTACTTGGGGTAGTCGTGTGGCGGCGGTCGTGGAGTACCGGGTATCCGCGATATGCGGATGAAGTTGTCGAGGTAGTGTATAAGAAGGTCTCGCACTCTCGTGGAAGCACTGCCTGCATAACGCAGTGCAATCGAAAAGCAGAGACCGGTAATGATGCTGAAGAACGGGAGGTCGGTGCTCTTCAATTTGTTTGTGTTGACGAGCTTGTGCCGTACGCGATAAGTCTTGGGGAGGCTGCTCAGGATCCATTCAAACGTCGGCTCGATCTTGCTCCACAGGATCAAGTTCTTCGCAACCGTACGCAAGAGTAGAATATCAGGTCGAATGTAGTCGAATTGGACGACGGAGTCCGGCACGTCAATCTTTCGGGCCACGATGTGATCCTCTGATTTCATGAAGATCAGTGTGAGCGCCATGACCGCACCAGCTGCGGCTCGGTCCAGGACGTGGACCATCTCGACCTTTTTCGTCGCCGTCGCGATTGTGATGAGACTATCGGTAAGCTTCATGTCATGAAGTCCACGGAGGTCGTTGCCTTTGCCGAGATTGATGAGACCAAGAGAGAATCCAGCGGCCAAGCGGTAGCATTCGCTCCGCAGCGGCTCGTCCTCGTCTTCCTCATCGACGTGCTCAATCTCCGACATCATGATCTCGCTCATGCGCCTGTGCTGACTGTTGCAATACAGGAGACCTATGCCCATGATACCAGTCGTCTGGGTCAGCGGGGATAGGTTCAGCTCCGCAGCTCCGCGGGGCAGCATGCGCGTAACATGCACCGAGAGGAGGCGGGTGATGAGTGAGTCCATGGTTCCCATGTAAGACGCCGCAAGCCCCAGCAGCAGGCCAACAGATGTCATTGTGTGTTTCGGCGTCAGGTATTTGAAAGCAACCCATTTAGCGATTCCTTTGAGGTGCCCGTTCAGACCCAAAGCTAGCAAGAAGCCGGCATGCCGGTGGCTGAGGTCGTGGCCGGGCTTGTTATACAGAATCCAGGACGTGTCGATTCCCTTTGCTTGTGGTGAAATGGCAAGCCCAGCCGCGACGCCTTGGTGAAAGAAGCCCCAGGAGACCTTTTCTTCTGTGAAAAGCGACTTGTCAACTCCGACGGTGACATTTGATGGGCGGACTATGCAGGTAAGGTTGAATCCACCAACGTGAAACTTTTGCGTCAGCAGAGGATGTCGTGAGCTGTAGTAGAGGAGGGCTCGTCCGGCGGGGATAGCCAAGGTCCCTGTAGCTATTCTAGACACAAGCTCTTTCTGTCTTTCGAGATATTCGCTCTCGGACCAGGCAGGGTCAGCCTCAAGGCGGACAACACGGGATCTGTGAGTTGACAGCAAGTTCTGAGCTTCGTTGAGTCGGCGGTCTTCCTTGAACAGAGCTCGTATGACGGCCTGTCGCTCAGTGCCCTCGCCTTCGTCATAGCCGACGTTGTTGTATTCGTTGACGCTCTGGCAGATCGTTCGGTAGTCCCATGATGCGTTGTGGGTGGGTGTCTGCTGATTATCAGCACGGCACACATTATACGATTCGACTGGAAACTCACCAGGATATTTGCCCCGCTCTTCTGCAATTTCTTGTTAGGCTCCAGGATCATGCTGATATCGCCACGGTTGACGAGCTCGAGCAGATCTTTTGGCCACGAGGCTGGCGGCCGAGCTTGACACCTAGATATTGAGTCCTTCAGAGGGGCCAGAACGGCTTCAGGGAGCGTCTCCAGCACTCTGCCATTGATACCAGCCGAATGCATGCTCTCAACGATGCTGGCCGGGGTGCTTTTGGGCGTAATCTTTTCAAAAAGACGCTTAAGCATAAGCGTTCTTGGGATAATGGCCGCCCACCGTGAGTCTTTGAGGTGATCCGGCGGCTCGGACTTCGTTGTCTGGGAGTGGTACAGGTTTGCCAAGGTGAGGAAAGGCTGATACTGGCCTGTCGAAAGACAGGTCTGTATCCAGTGAAAGATGTCGAATTCGACACCAGACGGTTGGGTCAGAGGGACTTCAAGGCGAAGTTCTGGCCAAGTTAGTAATGGCTCCACTCAAATCATGAGAAAGAAGCTGACCTGAATCGTAACGAGGATCGAGATCCTCCTGAATGCCCATCTCGTACATGGCGACGAAGTCATGCCATCCAAGCCAGCGCGCTATTTGACACATGACGACGCGCAGTGGCGCTGTACCCGGAGACGCGTATTCAGGAGCCATGATCTCCAGTTTCTGCTCCTCGAGAAGAAGATGTAGTGCAACGAAGATATTCCAGGCAGCATTGCCACGGTTCTCTGCGCTACGTTGTTGTCCGGTTGGCAAATAGCCACTGGTACCAATGGCCTTCTCGCCAAGTGGGGATGCAAGGTAGCCCTTGGCATATTGTATGTGAGTGGGCATAAACTTCGATTCTCTAGGACCCTGGTTAATAGTGCTGTCCGAATCGTCATCGTCGTCCTCGTCAAGCGTCCATCCCCAACCACGAGATTGCTGCCAGCTTGGACAGCCTAGAGCGTTGGGGGTTTCGTATAGTTGAAGCGTGTTCCAATCTTCGAGGCTTTGAATTGAGCCAAATGAACCGGACTGAGGCCGCCTTTTGCCCCTAGACGGCCGTTTGATTTCTTCAGCAGCGGTGGGTTTACCCAAGGCTAAGTATATTGAGAGGAGCTGGACCACCAATGCGGACCATTCGGCGTCGGCAACTTCGAACTCTTCACTCCTTAACCATATCATGATATGCCACCAGCCAGGAAACATTTTCTCTGCATGAGAGGCAGGCAAGATGCTTCTGCAAGTGTCCAGCACCCTGCGGACCTGAGGATTCCGAGGTTGGAGTTGAATCTGGATCTGATGATGTCTGTCTTCGCCGTCAACCATGTCCACGATGCCCTCTGCTCTGGGGTACTTGAGCCCTTTGACATTTCCATTGGACACCTCAATGACCTCGGACTTGCGATGGCGGACGTCTCGGTCTACAATGCGCCCACGGTACTGCAGACATCTGACATTCTCCAGCGACATCAGCGGTAGAGATATTGGGGTTATCTGGCTCCATGGCGCCTGTATACTTAATTCTCGTCGGCCCTCGTGACCTTCCGATAAGATGAGTATAACAGATATGTCACCATCCGTAACTTTGCACGAATCCACCACGTGATGTGCACGTCGCAAGGCACCACACGTTAATCGAACAGGATCTTCGGACGAAGTTGCACTCTTGCCAGGCTTGGGGGGAACGAGAAACCGTGGCCCTCGTTGAATATCGATGGAAAGGAGCTGAAGCCTTTTGTCGAGTGAGTCTTGAATCCCGATGAGCAGCTCGCCACGTAAAGGATCGTCAACGGCGAACTGGGGTGCGGTCAGGATGAACACCTTGCATTGATCGCGAGCAGGTTGCTTTGACAAGGAATAGCGGACGTTGGTGTTGTCTAGAGCAATAGTTTGAATCTTGGTGAAAATCATCTCCTGCGAGAGACCGTCGAAGACATGGTCGTCTAGGCCCATGCTATTGAAACCCTCAAAGTCACCGCCAGCTCGGAGTTCGTCCAAAACACCATCTATCGGGGCCTCTAGTAGGCTACCAAGGCTTGGGTGAATGGTCTGATTGTAGTTGAAGGAACCGTAGCCCCCGCTATGCCTAGGACCTTGACTACCGTAAGACTCGATCCTCTTGGATCCGCCATGCGCTGGGGCGTGCGGTTGATCGGCGAAGACGGAGCGTTCTTGAGAGGCTGAGAGATCAGCGCGAGCCAACATTGAACTCACTCGCCGTGATTGTCTCCTGTTAGCGCCCGCTTCTTTATCCAAGTCAAATGAGGAGACCAGATCCAATGGTTTCTCAACCTTTTCGAGCTTCTCCACCTTTTCACTCTTCCTGGACCGTTTGCCAGGGAGAGGAGCGCCGAAGCTTTCTCGGAAGTTTGTTTGAACGGGGGTTGAGGTACCACTGGCGAAATGTGGCTGCATCGAGCTTCGACGGCGCTCAGCTCTGCTTTTGTCCTTATGGAGGCGCCCAATGAAGGGATCCTCGTTCTTGATGTACGTCACCCTCCACACAGCATACGTGCTCGCTTCTCGGTTGATTGTCACAGCAAGTATGAGAGGTTCCGTGTTCTTCGTCTTGGGTGCGTTAGGGTGTTTGATCTCCTCGATATGTAGAATCTCTTCGGCCGGATCTAAAAACGCTGGCGATTTCGCACTGCTCTTCCTCCTCTTGTCCCGGGCAGCACCATCCGGCCGCGTTACGACGAGACCCAATTCCTGCAAGGGATCCAACAACGAGACCAGACGTGGCCAGTGAGACTCGGGCTGTTCCAGAGGCAGCTCCCACATGTTTCCCAATGTAGAGCCCAGCCTCAATGGCAGGGATTTGGGTCTGTTCAAGCCCTCGACAGAAAATGCGGTGTGTTGGGAGCTCCGAGGCGAATTTAGGGTGATCTGTGAGGACACGAAAGAGCTGGGCGGCACTTTCGGGAACTTGAGGGAAATCGGAGCGGTGTGGTCACCTCTCTGTTTGCGCTGTATAATAATGCCCTGAGGCGCGGCGCAGGCGGCCTCAACTTCGAAGGGCATGTGGACGACATGGCTCGTGCCTGAAAGGAAATAGATATGGGCCTGGGTGCGCAGAAAGACGACCAAAGCTCGGGACAGGTGACGACGCTCGTTCGGCTGAGTTGTCGATTTGTTCTTGTTGTCTTTTTTTCGGTTGTTGTCGGAGGTGGGAAACGAAGCGAGAAGGGCTTGGGTGACAGGCTCCTTTTCGAGGTCGAACTTGAACGACTTGCGGATAACACCTCCACGGCTCCAGACAACGCAATCCTTGGTGACCAGCAGCTCGTCCTCCACTTCATTGGTGTCTCCGTACTCGTCGTGATCGGGGTCGGTCGTCACCTCCCAGGTGTATGTCGACGGCGGGGCATCTTCATGGGCGGTATGCTGCAGGCCGGCAGGCTGGTGCAGCCCCAGACTCTTCACTGAAGCCATTGCGCTCCCCCATGCGCGGAGCAGATGTTGCAATGCCTCGTTATTATGCCGCAGAAAACATAAGAGTAGAGAGGTGTGGGTTAGCCATCACAGCAGCGGTCTGCCGGTCTTGTGTAGGTTGACGGTGCTCGAGCGACAGTCGGCGATGATTCGTTTTTCTCGAGTCGCGTTTTTGGCAGCCGGGGACGCGAAACAAAGCTGTCCTGGTCGGTCGGGGTCCATCTCTTCCAGCGCTCAGCACTCAGCAGCCAGGTCCAACCCGCTAAACTTCAGGCTGGGGACGGGGGAGGGGGAGGGGCATCTCACCCTGCGCAGGTGATTGGAGCGCTGCCGACGGCACAAGCTCGATCCTGACCCACTCAAAGCTGGAAAGCTCCCTGCGAAAGCCTCAGGCGCAATCGCACCTCGTCATGCGCTCTGGGACAGCTACCAAGGGTACGTACCTTTTCTTCATGTACGTTGTACCGTATACCGAGCACGCCTCGTGACGTACCTAGCAGAGCAGAGAGCATTCAAAGGCACTCCCGTTCGCCTACCGCACCAAGCCACGTCGGGAGCTCTCATTAGCCCTTCTCCCCAAAGTCATCATCAGCGCGTCCTTTCCGCCTCTTTGCTCTCGTCCACCCCTCGTGCTGCCCTTCACTCGTCCCGCCGACGACGATGCTGGCGCAGCGACAACAATGACGGAAGACACCGCTGCCGCTCAGAAGGGTAACGAGCCCGAGGCCGAGAATGACGAGAACGGAGCTGTTGGCAGCCCCAAGGATTCGCCCGTGAATCCGTCAAAGGAGGAGGATGGAAACCCTGATGCTGAGGAACATGAGGAGGACGATGAGTCAGACGGTGGCGACGACGAAGATGACGACGACGACGACAACGATGACGAAGACGACGAAGACGACGGGGACGATGAAGACGACGAGGAGGACGAGGAGCCGAGGCTCAAGTACGCCCGCTTGACCCAGCACTTGGGCCCTATCTACCGTAACGGCGATGCCACCAGTGCGTTTCTTGTGGCCGGGGACAAGATGGTACAGACGCCCACTGCTGTCCTCATCCGTACTCTTGCTGACCCTCTCATCACGTAGATCATTGGAACGCACAATGGCAATATCGTAGGCTTTTCAGCGTGACCTTGGGACAAGCACTTGCTCACTATCTCTAGCACGTAATTCAATTGCCCATGTTCCAATCGCTCAGAGTCTACCACGCCCATTCCGCGTCCATTACGAGCATCTCCATTTCTCCATACCCTCCACCACTACCTACCGCGAGGTCTGAGGCAGTCCAACGACTGGCGGCAGAGGCGGCCGAAAGCGCCGCAAAGCAACGACCAGCATCTCGCCAGTCTGGATCCTCGCCAGCGGCGGCATCTCGAAGGCCTAAGGAACCCTCTCCCGTCCCCAACATTCCCTCAAACAACATACATGTGGCTACCTCCTCAATGGACGGCAACGTCTGCGTTTTCTCTCTCGTCGATACGAAGGACGTCCACCTGCGCAACTTCGCCCGACCCGTTCAAGCTGTGGCGCTCTCCCCCGACTATAGGAACGATCGAACCTACATCTCAGGTGGTCTCGCTGGCCAGTTGATCCTAACAAACGGCGCCCAACCCGGCCGAAGCACATCTACGACAGTAGGAACTGCGGCTGCAACAGCTTCTGGTTGGCTCGGAAGCATGGGACTGGGAGCGAATACAGGAAAAGATAGCATCCTCCATTCCGGCGAAGGCACAATTAGCACCATCAAGTGGTCGCTATCTGGAAAGTACGTAGTTTGGCTCAACGAACACGGCGTCAAGATCATGCGGTCCAAGTTGCATTTGGAAAGCGGCGACTCCGACGACGCCTGGAAAAGGATCGGGCACATTGATCGTCCTCAAACAGACGAATGGGAGACCATGGCGAGTGTGTGGAAAGGCCGAGCCGAATGGATCGATGAGCAGGCTGTCGAGACGGACGACGGCGAAGCTGGGCGGTCCGACGTCGCCTCAACTCCTGCATCCGAAAGCTTGAGGCAACAAGCAGAGTCGAGCTCGAAGAAGGTTGAGAGACTAGTGGTAGGCTGGGGCGGCACAATATGGATCATTCACGTCCACCCTGGTAGCATTGGGACTGGCAAACGAGCAGGAGAAAGGTCCATCGGCCGTGCCGAAATCGCCAAGCAGTAAGTCAACAAAACATATTCTTCAGCGTAACGCAGCGCTAACGTTTCGCAGCCTTCGCATGGATTGCATCATTTCTGGAATTTCGTTATATACCCAAAATCTTCTCCTTGTATTAGCCTATGTACTACCTGACGACGACGACGACGAAGACAACACCGGCAACAACGGTGGAGACCAGCGCCAGGGCCACAAAGCAAAGACATCAACGGGAAGCGAGCCGTCCGGGGGCATCCGGAGACGGCAGAACCACCTACCGCCTGAGCTACGACTTATCGATCTTGCCTCCCAAGCCGAGGTCGACAAAGACGGCCTCAGTGTAAGCCGGTACGAGCGACTCTCGTCGGGCGATTACCACCTTGGCGTGTTACCAGCGCAGAATGCGGCTTCGGCCGTAGCGTCCTCCAAGGGTGCGTTGGAGGCCATTGCCGGCTTCGGCTCCGACATGTGGAACGCAGCGATCAACCCGCGAACGCTCTTCAGCTCGGGTGCCAGCATTCGCAGCAGAAACAGCGGGGACGACGTCTCGAGTACGCAAGTCCCGAGTAGTGTTGGTGGCATTCGAAAGCAAGGGTCACCTACAGTGCACCCCAATCTGGTCAAGCCGGGGGTCAAAATCTTCATCCACAGCCCCTTCGATTTCATTCTCGCGACCAAAAGGGACCTTGGCGATCATTTAGGGTGGTTGCTCGAGCACCAAGAATACCGGAAGGCTTGGGAGCTTCTTGACGAGCACCCGGAGATTATGGCCGCACCCCCCGAGAATCTACACGAGCTTGTTCCATCTACTCCTGATAAGAAGCAGACTAGTCCAGACGAACTGTTCGATGATGCATCGTCGGTCATGGGATCCATAGGGCTTGCCAGGCATCCCAACTCCTCAGCGCAGAAGGAGAAGAGGCGCATTGGTGAGCTTTGGATACGGGAGCTTATCGAAGGTGGAAACTGGGCGGAGGCCGGAAAGGTTTGCAGTCGAGTGCTTGGATCATCTGACCGGTGGGAAAAGTGGGTTTGGACCTTTGCCGGCGCCGACAAATTCGACGAAATCACGAACTACATCCCGTCCGAGCCAATGTACCCACCGATTCCGGGCACCATCTACGAAGTTGTCTTGAACCATTACATTCAGGTTGATAAGCTGCGATTTAGAGAGTTACTCGACCGCTGGAGCACTGATCTTTTCGACATTAAGACGGTATCAACTGCGCTGGAAAATCAACTCAAGTACCGAGATGTTCGGGAAGACAGCATCGAGGGGGGAGAAAAGGGTCGCGACTGGAAGATAGTGATGGAATCGTTAGCCCGGTTGCACGAAGCCAACGGGCGTTACCGAGAATCGCTAAAATGTTACATCAGGCTCCAAGACGCGGACTCGGCGTTCCGACTGATCCGGGACAACCATCTGGCGGATGCTGTCGCCGACGACATTCCCAGCTTCATCGGACTACGGGTACCTCAAAACAACCGCGATCTCATGGGGCCAGAAGACTACGAGGCTGCCACCTCGGAGGCAATCACGCTGCTTGTCGACGAGGCGCAGCATGGTCTTGTCAAGCCTTCTGTTGTCGTCTCGCAACTACTGGAAAAGGACTACAAATTGTATCTTTTCTTCTACCTGCGTGGACTGTACAAGGGCGAGGGCATCGAGGAGCATTCTGGAGAGACTCGAGACAGATTGCTTGTCGACAGTCAATCGCTGGTTGACGAGTTTGCTGACTTGGCAGTCAGCCTGTTTGCCAAGTTTGAAAGACCCCTCTTGATGAGCTTCCTAAAATCATCAACCTCATACGCATTCGAGAAGGTCAGTAATTCCTGTGCCCGCCTCCGGCCCTGACGCTGTCCCCAACTCCGCAAGTTTTAATCCTAAACTGTTACTAACGCGACACAGGCGGTTCAAGAATGCGAGAAGTACAAGTACGACGATGAATTGGTCCACTTGTACTCGAAGACAGGCCAAATGAAGCGCGCCCTCTACCTCATCATTGACCGACTGAAAGACGTCAAGAAGGCGATAGAGTTCGCCAAGCAACAGGACGACCCCGATCTATGGGACGACCTGCTGAATTATAGCATGGATAAACCGAGTTTCATCCGTGGCCTCTTGGAGGAAGTCGGAACAGCCATCAATCCCATCAAACTTGTTCGTCGTATCCCTGAGGGGCTCGAGATTGAAGGCTTACGGGAAGGCTTGAAGCACATCATGAAGGAGCATGAGATACAGTACAGTATCAGCTCAGGAGTTGCTCGAGTGCTTCGTAGCGAGGTAGCTGCCGCGCAAAACGACCTCCGGACCGGTCAGCGCAAGGGCATCAAGTTTGAAGTGGTCATTCAGTCAGCAGACCACGTAGACGTGCAGGCCAAGGATGTTCCACATCCACCAGTGACGGCAGACGAGGTAGAGGACAGTTTTCTGCAGAGACCCAAAACAGAGCAGCCTGGTCATACACACGAAGCTCCGAAGCCAGGCCATTGCGCGCAGTGCAACGAATCATTTACGGAGTATGAGATGGAGACGCTGGTTGGCTTTGCATGCGGTCACGTTTTTCACCTGTCGCATTTGCTGGAGTTACTTTACCCGAGCAAGAAGCTCGACTCGGATTATGGTCTGAGCAGTGAGGAGTCGATTCGGAGCGGTTACCGTGTCGGCTCCAAAGTCACACATGCGCGGTTGCTCAAAGACCACATCACGGAGGGATGCCCTGTTTGTACGCATCGGAGCGTGGACGTTCAGGCGTAGTTATTGGCATGTAACATTACCATGTGCAGGCATTGAAAAGGTACTAGCGAGTTGAATTCATTCGGCGGCAAAGCCCTGACTTTTTTCCCCCATCAATCAGATTTGATATTTTAAACCGTCGTGACTTGCATCTCTCTCTGTTGAACGACCTGAGAATATCCAAACTTTGGTGAGGTTGCTTCATTGAAATTGATAGGTATATGATCGGATGAGGAAGACGAGTTGGCGGATGCTGAACAAGGGGTGACGGAAGACAGCCTGGGTTAATCAATTGGATCCTGGATCATTGCAGCACAGACCGCACCCAGCGGCAGATCATGCAAGCCCCCCACTAACCTCCCTGTCGCCCCCTAGCCGCCACCCAACGCCTCCGCCAGCCACCATTTGGACGACATGTCGCTCCTCCACCCCTGGCTGGAGGCCGCGGCAACCCTCCCATGCATTCCGCGACATTTGGAAAGGGCCGCCGATATGGAGTCTTGGGGTATTTACCGGAGCCGGGCTCCAAGGGAGCTGAATTGTAAGTCGCCTTATCTCCCGCTGCGCAGTATCTGAGGACGGGGACCCTCGTCTGCCCGTGGCGGACAGGACGGTGGAAGTTTCGTTCGACAAGGGGGCAGGAAGGCTAACGATGGAGCCGAACAGGTGGGACTTGAACAGGAACACGTCGCCCATTCTCCGCCTCCCGCCCGAAATCCGCAACAAGATCTACCGGATCCTGCTGTCCTCCCGTCGGATCCACGTCCAGCACGACCCGAAGACGGGGTCCTTCCACTGCGTCGCGCTCCGGCCCGCCGCGAACCCCTGGGCCTACAAGAAGCACCACGTCCTCAGTAAAGGGATGACGTTGCTGGCGGCTGTTTGCCGGCAGCTGTACCACGAGACGGACCTGATCCCGTATGGAGAATGCGTGTGGTCATGGCAGACGCCCGGCCTGATGGAACGGTTTCTCGTCACGGAGCGGAGGCTGGGGGCTTTGCAGAGGAGGGCAGTGAGGGAGGTTTGCGTCCGGGGGTTGAGGGGGTTCGGCAATTTCGGGAGGAGGGTCCGAGGAGTCTTGGGCGGCCTGGAAGTTGTTTGGTTCTGGGAGGGCGGCAGCAGGGGCGAGGGCTGGGTTTGTGAGGTTGTTGAGAGAAGAGCGGTCAGGGAGGGGATTGGGAGACCGAACTGAAGGATGGGTCAGTGGATGCCCAAAGACCAAGGGTGACTAGCCCTGCGATGTACACATATGCATTGAATAGGATTTAGACACAGATGGCATAAAATGCGAAACTTTCACTGAATGGGTTATATAAATCTTTTCTGGAGACTATCCGTCTTCTTTCTGGAGCTTGAGCGGTTTAGCTGGCTATTTCTATTTTGAAGCTATGAACAGGCACGTGATGGTCGCCAAAAGGAAACTGAGACAACCAGCCGCCAAGTGGTCGAAGCAACAGTATTTTTGCGAACCTAGCACAACGCCCCTCGAGGAGACCTTTCACGTTGTATGCTGTTGAGATTCTACATGGTATTCGCATATCGTTCCTGAAGTACTTTGCTCACTGCATGGTGGAGAAATTTCGGGAACGTAGAATTGCCCGGATTGACTTCCACTGCAGGTGTCCCATGTGCCCATTCTGCTGTCGCATCGTTCCGCCAACATGGGGCTCGCATACTTCTGGTGCCTCATTGCGTTTTCCAAATTCCATATGCTATTCCCTTAGAATTATGTGGCTGTTCATGGAGTAGGGTTCGTATTCGAAGATCGATATCCTCGAAGTGCCAAGGAGGAGCAGCAAGTTTAGCGTGTTACGCACTCGTCGAGATCTTGTGCCTTGAGCGTTCAGGGTCGGATTCTTCGGCCCCGAGGTTAGAAAATCCGAAGAAACTCTCGGTGAATGTAACGGCTGGAGCTATCTCTATAATGGCTCTTGCTGAGATGAATATTGGACCGGCCTCGGGGTGTGTCTAGCATGAAGGAAGAGTTACGGCGCATCTGGACATGCTTGTATATTGCCAGGGACAGAAATGCAGCTAGGATCAACTCGCCAACATGGAGTGCTCGGAGAGACGGAGGATGGTACTCAGCAAGGCATGTGTTTGTGTCTGTAACAATTATGGAGTCCTTGAACTCAGCAGAACCAGCGATGCTGAAATGGACAGGACGTGAGGTAACTCGAGAAAAAGGGCGGCGGCTAAGATGCAGTAAGAGTGTCTCAGAATCCGCCGACTGTGTTTTTGAATCTCAAAGAGGATTGTAGTAATTGCTTGGAAGTCTTGAATGCACGCTTCCATTTCAGCATCTGGTTGCTTCTGGCACTCCGGCTCTTTGATGGTGGCTCGGGCCACAAGTCCGATTGTGCACCGAAGGTTTCGGCCTGAGGACCCACTTTGGGCCGACAGCTGTCAACGACAACCGAAGCCCAGCACACCCCAAGCGGCGGAACTGCACATCAATGAAACCACTATTCCTCCTGGTTGCATTAAGATGAGCCGAAAGTTCTAGAGTTTTTTTTCTTTGAGATTGGCCAAGTGATATATTATTCGTTGATGCCATTCACAAGTTTCTTTGGGCTGCTCCTCCTTGGTCCCTCTGAACAATTGGTAATGCTGATGCTGTGGAAACTTTCACTTTGCACGGTGACCGCCAGCAACCATATACGAAACTCGAAACTGTTACTGCGAGGAAGAAGTTCTCGGGTGATGATGAAGCTGACGACGCTATTGTTTCGCGAAGGTGCCAAATACCAAACGCAGTTGGAAATAACGCATGCCACGTCGTAGCAGTGGCTTGAGGATCGCAAGACGCGCATTTGCATAAGCCAGCCAAGTGTAAAGCTAAGCATCACATGAGTTTGAGAAATACCATCACTCTTGCAGCATGCACGGAAAGACATTTTGGGGCGGTGAGGATGTATGGATCAGCCACTTGCGTGCCAGGAAAACCCCAGCTTTGCAATGTTAGACTATGAAAAACCTCCGACCAAAACCCAGTGAGATAGACCACCCGATGCTAGCCCAATACCGGCCAATGCAAGAACCACCTTCCAAAGCTTGTCCACCATCAAGAGATCCATGTAAGAAGCCTCTGCAGATGCTTAGACGAGCATATACACAAGGGCAGCGCCAGCGAGAAGGCCAGCACTGATTTCAGCAGTGCCGGTGGCACCAGCAGTGGCAATGGATGTAGCAGGAGCAGTCGCAGTACCCTGAGTGGCAGTGCCGGTGCCGGTGGTGACGGACTCAGTCGAAGTAGACTCAGTGACGGTGAGAACAGACGAGATGTCCGAGGTGATGTCAACCACAGAGGTGGCAGCGGGATAGGTGGTGACAGGAGTGATGGTAATCTGAACAGGCTTGCAGATCTTGGAGGTGACGATCTCGCAGACCTGAGACTCCTGGACTATGATGCATGTCAGATGGCAATGATTGCAAGAGAAGAGAGAGAATGAAACTTACCGATGATACCAGCCTTGGATGCGGTAGGAGCCATAGCGACCGGGGCGCCAAGGGTGGTGCCGTTGATCACAGTGACGATGGGGAAGGCATCTGCGGCAGGATAAGCGTTGGCATGAGGGAATATTGCAATGAGGAGACGCAGAAACTTACCAGCATTGTGCTCATTGTCAACGATGCCGAGAGCCTTGCCAGCGGCGATGAGGCCGGCGTTGATAGCAATGGCGGAACGCATCTTGAAGCTAGAAGCAGATGAGAAGATGAAACTGGTTGAGAGGAAAAAAGATAACCTACGTATGTTGAGTGGTTGAGTATGGGATGTGTAGAAATGTTTGGTAATTGAGACGAGGGGATTTGCGAGTTGTACAGCAAAGCGGTTCTTCAACGGGTTGAGAGGAAGAAGAGGAGAAGGAATACTGCGAGGTCTCGTGTGGGCAGAGAGGTATTTATGGAAGAGAGGAGGTCAGTATCGTGATCTGGGATCAGTAAGTGTGAGGGCAGTGGAATGGCACGGTGCCAACCCCTTCGACCAACCAAAAAATGGCAGCCAAAGAAGAGTTTTCAACGTGGGGGAAGTCAAATGTACTGTGAGTCTGAATTTTGTGATTGGCTGATTGGGGGTTCGTTGCCGACTTGAGCAGCTCTGGTTGAGGCTATACGTGGGCTCAGGAGTGACGGAGACTCCTTTTTCTGAACGGGGCGAGTGCAAGCGGACACAAGAGACGATGCCCTCGGACAGAGGAGGGGGTCAATTTTGTGATTGGCCGATTGAGGCGTTGTTATGCGTGGATTATGTCGTTGAAGCGTATGCTGAGAGCATGAGATGCAAGCTGCACTGAGGTAGCAAAAAGGGCCATTGTTGAGAAAGGGCAGGAAAGGCAGTAGGGAGAAAAGGGGACAACACATGAGTTTGACCAGAGCATAAGATACTGGCTTATTTACTTTAGAGAGAAAATTGAGCACATAGGAAGAAAGGAAATGTAGAGAGTATGAGAAAGTCAGAAGAACAAATCTTTCTGATGCTCGCTCAAGATGTCGAGGATAGATGAAAAAAGGACAACAGTAGACCTGATAGAACTTTCAGAATTGAACAAAGCCAAGATCAGTCAGAGTTCCTGACAAAATCCAAGGTGCGTTAGTTGAAGGACACTTCTACCTAGCACAAGATGGGGCAGAATGTTTGCTCAACAGAGGGAGATGATTCCACATTATGACGAGAACCAGGAAATTCGCTCTGGTTCAGCAGTTCCAGGCTATCAAGTCTATCTGAAATTTCTGTAAATGAGTGCTTCTACTTTCTTAGAAGTATTACGTTCCAAAATGAAAGAGGGTGTATGAAAAGTTCACTCTATCAGAAACAGTATGCTTTCTGTTGTTCGCAGGAAGACGGTGAAGATGGGTTGGGAGAAACGGTCTCGCAGTGGGATCATGTCGCCCGTCGGTGGCTCGTCATGAACCCCGGGGCCGCCATGTAGATTTCCTTTACTTCTCTTCTCTTCGTTAGTTCAACCGCCACCGCAAAGACATGCCATCCCACATACCTGCTGGGCTTATCTTCTCCTCGAGAGATGGTTCGCATATCCGCATCCATGTCTATCTCTTGCGTTCTTCTTTAGCCCTATAGAATGGTCAGCTACCAATGCAGAACCATCTAACCTGGCGACCCGAAATATCCGCACAAACAGCACCTGGACCGGGCTTTGGCTCTTCATCAAACGCCACAGGAGCGCCTATACAATGTCTGCTATTCCAAAGTAAGCCGTTACCAGTGTGAGCCGCATGAACCCAATTTGGCTTCAGATATGTTATGCCCTGGAGTAGGCGGACGTCTGTACGGCCATGAACAGTAAGAGGGATCCGTTAGTGGTGGTAACGGAAGACATATTCGACGACGAGGGTCTCTGCGAGCCCATGGTGAGCGACTGATCCCACATCCCCCTGCGCATGCATTCCACCGTCGAAATCGTGCAGTGGCCAAGAGACGATGACGCATATGTTGGGAAACAAGCGCTCCGACTTGATGACGAACCAATCGAAGAGGCTTTCCAGCCGTTACTATTCGAAGCGCATCAGAAAGAGAGAACTTTCATATTTTGCTGGATGAGCAGGCTCTTCCGCAAAAGCGTTGTCAAGATCATGTGCCTAGATATATAGGTCAAATGTTTCTGGGACTACAAGACCAAACTCGATGATAACACTATATTGTTTGTAAGCAGTATACATAGCGGTACGTTTCTCATTGAGTTCTCGATGGATCCCCGAATCAAGACGGATTCCGGCGAAGTGCCATGATAAGCTTTATAACATGGCTTCCTTTATAAGGCATGAGCTATTGAAGTACACGTGTAGATAAACTAGAAATTCTCTCGCTGTATTCTTGAACTACTCGCTTCTAGCCTCCTCCCTCGGGATGAAGTTTTGAGAAATGAAATTGCCAGGAAGGGAGGTGTTCACAAGTGGCATCCCAGTCACGTCGTGAAAGCACAGGAACGAGTGGTCCTATCTGCATTCTTAGACAACTCCCAGAAGAAGCCATCTTCATAGCCCTGCTTCGTTAAGATGGTGCTGGACCGATACGGTTGGTGCTGGGTCCAAGACGGGCGTGGCCATGATCGTACCGACGTCCCACTGGCGTGAAAGCGGGTTGTGCCCCCCTGAGTTGAACTGGGAACACCGCCTCCAGCAGGCCAGGTATGGTGAAGGTAGTAAGAGAACCTTGGCTATAATTAGTTTTGATAGTCTGTGATGAACTCTGCGGCGATTTAAAGGACTTCAGTGCTTGAAGGCAACCTCCCACTCGCCTAATGTCTCTTGGTATCTGCACTTCCGATCAAGTCTCCGATAGTCTGGCCCGACGCGGCATTTTATACGTTCTTTATCACTATAACGAGGAACCTGTGATGGCCTGAGATAGCCGATTTGTTAAAAGCTAGACAGCATTTTACTGATATCTCTAGAGTCGTTTATTTTCCTTTCTATATCCGACTCCAATATCTTAAATGCTTTCTAAAACCTTATTTAGGTCACTTACTGTAGATTATAAATGTGCTTGAGTTTTTAGAACGCGGCTGACTGTAAGTAAATAGTTAATTGTTACGACCCGTAAGATACAGCAGGGCCAGGAACGTGTTAGAATAGCAGGGCAATCTGGCAGGCCTGGTAGCTAAGGATTATTAGTCAGATGTAGGCCTCAGGCACGTACACGCTTAGTAATAGGACCACCACAAGCTTAAGGCCACAGCTAAGGTAGCTAAGCATAAGGCAATTAGATATACAGAAGTATAATATAATAAGGATTATAGTAATAAGGATCCTATATATAATATATTAATTTAACTCTTATAATTTAATAATTAACAGTTTAATTTAACGTTATAAAACGTCTATACCTTTAAAATAATAAATATAACTAATAAGAAGATAAATCTTAAGAGCTTAGATAACTATAATCTATAAGCTAATTAGCTAGAATTAAAGGCTAAAAGCGCCTACCTATAGGAATACCTTAATCCTATAACTAAAGAGCGCCCTAATCTTATAGACCTTACTACCCTACCTATATAGCTATAAATTAGTAATTTTATAAAGAAGCCTAAGATAGACTTTTAGACGCCTTTAGGCTATACTATATATAGTAAATCGACCTTACTAGAAGCTAATTAGCCTACTAAGCGTATATAGACTATAGCAGACCTATTAAAAGAGGATATTACTCTATAGTCCCT
>MPGH01000067.1:90896-196775 GCA_001937105.1 Colletotrichum chlorophyti | reverse complement strand
TTATAAAGTAAAAATCTTATTTAAACTATACCTTAAATTATACCTTAAATAGCGTTTAAGGTAGCGTTCCTTATAAGCTTAAGAACCTACTAAAATAGATTAATCTAAATAAATACCTATATAAATCCTTACTTAATAAGCTCCTCTACCTTTAGTGTTATAGTTAATACTTAAAAGAGATCTATACCTTCTATAAGTATAACTTATAAGATCCTAATTCCTAAGAGCTCCTTTACCTTTAGTATTAAAGTTAACGCTTAACGGTCTTACTTCCCTAAGAGCTCCTTTATAAATAGTATAGAAGTTAATACTTAATAGTAATCTATAAAACTAATTCTTAAGAGCTCCTCTACCTTTAGTATAGAAGTTAACGCTTAATAGTCTTATTACTAAGCGCTTAATACTTATAAAACTATTTTCTTAATAAGCTTTTTTACTAAAGAAAGTATTATAGTTAATATTTAAAAGAGATCCTTATTTACTATAAGCTTAACTTATAAGATCTTAATTCCTATAAGCTCCTCTACTAAAAAAGGTATTAAAGTTAATACTTAACGGTTTTATTTTTAAGTGCTTAGCTTATAGAAAGCTAGAATTAGTATATATTAAAAACTACNNNNTTAGCTCCCTTATTAAGTAAGAGGCTAATTAATTACTTATTTAAGAAGGAATTCTATACTATAGAGGTAAGCTACCTTAAAGGCTATATAGATTTAAAATTATAGATTAAAGCGCTACGTATAGAGGTATAGGGTTGTTAAGTACTTAACTATAAATAGGTATATATATATAAGCTTAATAAGTATAGCTGCTTTATAAAATTTAAGGTATGCCTTTTAATCTATAGCGACTAATAACTAAAAGACCTATAAGAAACGTATACTATAACGCTTATAGGTACCTTATTTAGAACGCTTATAGTAATTACTACTTACTTTAATTTAGAGCTATTATAATATAATATAGTAAATACATTTATATATATACCTATTAATAAAGTAATATATATAGAGACGCTACTTAACTATTACTAACCTAAAAGAATACTATACTTATAAAAAGCGCTATATAAGTTATATTAGTTACTACTAATATAGTAAAGGTACTTAAAAGAAGGACTCTAAGTAATTAAATTTATATATATAGTAAGTAAAAACTATTATTAGTAGAAGGGCTAAGTAATATTCTTCTTTTATATAGATAACTATATACTTACCTACCTAAGAGCCTATAAGAAAGCAGCTATAAGGGTAATTAATACTTTAAAATAGTAATACTACTTAAAAGGAAGGTAAGATCTTTAATAATCTCTTAATATTAAAGTACTCTAAGACTGTACTTAAAGGTGCTTATAGCTTTTATAATTAGTATACTATAAGAAGGCGTCCTATTACTTAAATCCTAAGCGCTTAAGTGTATTAAAACTAATACTAATAGTCTATAAAGAGCTTTTACTTTATAAAAAGGAAGCTATAATAAATAAAGTTACTAACTACTAAAGGAAGGTTAATATAATCCTATATACTATAATTATAACGTACTTAGATATAGTCTTTTTAGCTACTTAGCTAATATAATTTAACTAAAATCTAAAGCTAAAGCACTATATAGCTATAGACTATATATTATAATACCTTTATAAAATATAATTCCTTTACCTTAAATATAAAGTAACGTTTAGTAGTAGCTTAGATACCCTTAAGGTTATATCTAATATAAGCTTTATTAATAATATAATTAACTATAAGAGCTTATAAGCCTTTATAATAAAACTTTTTAAAGGCCTTATAGCTTAAAAAATAAATAAATAAATAATAGTTATAACGTTAACTATAGAGGCTAAATTACTTACTTTTTTATAGGTAGCTAAAGAGGTACTATTTATAAGCCGTCTTATAAGTACTTTATAAGTTAAACTGCCTATACTTAGTAGTAAGGAAGAATTCTCTTTTACTTAAGGCCTATAGTTAATATAGCCTATAGTATAGATTTAATATAATAATAAGTAAATAATATATCTTATAATATATAAGTTAATATAACTCTAAACGTACCTATAGTACGTTAATATTTATAACTATTAACTATATTAAGAGATTATAGTAAAGTAAATTAAAGTAGTCTATATACCTTCTATAAAGCTTATAGTAGATAGGCTAATAAAGGCCCTTACCTTACTATAATTCTAAACGTTTAGAGCCTAGCTAAATCTTATTAATAAGCGCCTTTAGCTTAAGGCTAACTATATAGTAGATCTATAAAAGGATAATAAGCGCTTTAGCTATAAGATTAGCGTATAGGAATCAGTCTTAAAAATAAAGAGATCGTAAGAAATAGATTCCTATAGGCTAAAAGAGGCCTATAGTAAGGCCAGCCTATAATAGCCGCCTTTAGGGGGTATATTAGAATAATAGGGCAATCTAGTAGGCCTAGTAGCTAAAGATTATTAGTTAGATATAGGCCTTAAGTACGTATACGCTTAGTAATAAGACCACTATAAGCTTAAGGCTACGGCTAAGGTGGCTAGGCATAAGGCAATTAGATACACAGAAGCATAACACAATGAGGATCATAGCAACAAGGATCCCATACGCAATACATTAATTCAACCCTTACAATTCAACAGTATGTATACACTTAGTAATAAGACCACTATAAGCCTAAGGCTATAGCTAAGGTAGCTAGGCATAAGGAAATTAGATACACATAAGCATAAGACAATAGGGATCATAGCAGCAAGGATCCCATACGCAATACATCAATTCAACCCTTACAATTCAATACTCTGCCTGTACGTGAATAGTTACGTATAGGTGGCCGATATCACCGGGTTTAGTGACATTTAGGCTTATAGTAGTCCTATTACTAAGCGTATACGTACCTAAAGCGCACGTCTGACTAATTCTTTATAGCTCACAGGCCTACTAGATTGCCCCTACTATTCTAACACACATAACTAATATTCTATTACTAATAAGCCTGCTAGATTGCCTCTGCTATTCTAACAGAAGGGGTGCCTACTGTTTACTCATCGGGGTCGGGGCGTCGGGACTGTTGAATAATCGAAAAATCGGTGGGTCGCCACCATTGGCCCAAACTGCGCCTAAAGTTTATGGCTTTGAAATTGGCTGGAGTAGGAGCTAACGGGCTCTCATCATCAAGACCGAGCCCGCCGCAACGAGGAACATAAATTGAATTATCGACCTCAGCTTTCCTCCATAATTCTCCATCTCCAGTGCTTCGAAATACCTTCATCCGCAGCGTACAGCTCTCGCAACATGTCTTCATTCACTAAGCCGATGCCCGTAATTGGCTGCGGCAAAATACCCGCGATGGGGAAATCAATCTCCCAGCACCTGCTACCTGAATATGAAGGTTCTTGATATACATTCCTGAAATAAGCAAAGTATGGTGCTAACGCTCCTGAGTCATCCACTTCATCCTGACATATGAGGCTGCAGAGGCTGAGCTCCCGCATCTGCTTGCAGGTCGCGATCCTCAGTCTCGGAGCCCCAATGAGATCGGAACCCACGATTACAGCCGGCCTCCCCGCGCGGTAATCTTCGGTCGCGGCTATGAGCCTCAGCAAGTTGAAGAGCTTAAGAAGAAATACGCGGGTGTTGCTAAAGAACCTGTTGCTTGGGTGAGGGGGAACCCAGCGGATTTGCCTGCCGGGGCCGCTGGGCCTGACTATGCTCAGAATATCGTGGCGGACATGAAGAAGGTACTTAAAAAATGGAGGGATGGGGGGGAAAAAGATGAGGAGATTTTGGTGTACTAGTTGCTTCGTTGGGGAGAGACTCCAAAACTCACAATATAGCTAGGCATACTGGCGGTTGATGGCGAAATTATGGTGCTGGTGGTGCTGGCTGTTACAGGTTGGGAGAAAGATTTGGATGGAGATTGTATCCGCTGTCAGTGAAGTGAGGTCCACAGAATTTGCAGGACACAGCATTAGTACATGACGTATTGCTTACACCTATCCGTACACTAAACCAAATAAGCGTCATACTGTTGTAGGAGATCGGTCATGCACTGGCGGCATATACATGACGGTGCCGCCGGGGTGGGTCACTTGGTGCCGCGGAAGCGTCTGTTGTTGTCGGCCATTCCGTCCCCCTGTCCCCGCCGGACCTGGCTTGTCCTCAGCAACCAGCCCTTTTCCCGGCCCACCTACCAGTAACGGCCTCTTGTCTTGAACTGTTTGCTGGTAAAACCCTCCAGACGCGACTGTCTTACCAGTAACAGGACGCTAGGGAGACCATCTAACCAGTAACTACCCTATAGACTCAGTACTCCAGCCTATCTAAACTTCATAGGGCCCTCTATTTGCTATTGAAAGGCTACTCTACTAGCCTACATACTAGTAACAATCATTAGGCTGGCTACTTAACTTTACTTGAAGATTTACGAGCGAAGTGAGCTTAGTCGAATAAAAGGGCAGCGGCCACGTCGCTGAGATGGCAACCTTGCGGACTGGCTCGGAAAACTGACGAAAGTCGTGAAAAACGTGGCCGGATTTCCATCAATGGGTATATCAAGATCATCATTTACAGCGGACGCCTCTGGTACAAAATGGGCGCTGGCGTGACCCCATCATCAAATGATCGGACTTTGTGTCAGTCTTCGAAATCCAGATAAGCACTAATTGTATTTTTTACGCCGGCAAGACCGTAAATACCACGGTCATTGATATCTGCGTGTTCTTCGGCGCGCAGTCAAATGTCTACGCTGGTGTACATGTCAGGCCCACGAAGGGCCTACCAGGGTCCTGGAGAGACGGGACCGGAAGCGGCAAGTGGAGCATCAGAGGAGGACCGGAGCGGCGTCGGGGGGACGTTATTCCGGGGACCTAGAAAGAACACCAGGGATTTCCGTGATAGGGACTAGAGGAGGCAGGTTCGAATGAGGATAATAACTAATACCTAGCTGGTGCCACGTCGATCCCTTCACTCCGTGCGAAGCAATCCTGACAGTGCACCAGTAAATGACCTGGGATTCTAACTCATAAAGCAATTGCATATTTATATAATAGACTAGTGGCTTACAGAAATCACCCGTGCATTCTCTCAAACTTTGATACAATGGCACATGATTATGGCCAAACTCTCTCATGGCCCAGAAGGCGTAGGACACAAAGGCTGAGATAGCAAAGTGGAAATAGGGGACTAATCCAGGTTGCAGAACGACAGGACATGACGGAAGAATTTCTGGACTAAATAGCCGCATCCCAATGCCAAAAGGCTTGCTCTGCAAGCCTCAAAGTGCTAGACCTCTTGCATATATCATCAAAGTTGGTAAGCTGGTAACCAAACGAAAGCGCTATGTAATGATACAAACGACTGCGATGACTTTAAAATCTAGGCGAAGGATGGTATGGTGGCACTTGAACTGGTAACAGCGCTCAAAATGCCAAGATAGTCCACCAATACATCATCGTCTTTGTGCAGATCTGGCTGCACCCAGAGAGATTGGATTGTGTTCTTGACCTCTTGAATACTTCGTATACGAGCGTCCCTTTGGGTTCTTTCAATCACGTTGATAATTGCCACTCTTTGCTCATCTTTCTGTGCCTCACAAGCAAAAATAAGCAAGGGGAAGAAGTGCTCACAGATACATGACTTGACGGGCCCCGAGAACGCTGCAGCAATCAAAAAGTCCAGGTTTGCAGTTGGCTCCCACGGGCTCTGGGAAGCTCGTATGCGATATATCCGTGTCGCCATATGGTACAGTTCTACAGCGAACATGGCATCGGGTGTCGATTCAGCCGAGGCCGATATGATATGGACGTTCCCTATGCTTCTGTCGAGGTCCTTGAGACGGTTTTGATAACCTTCACTTCGGCTTCTGGGATCCCGCGGATCAACCAATGTGTCGCAAATCTCGGAGAGCAGGTTTAGTATTGCATACGTAGGATTTACTGACGATAGGTTCTATGACAACAATCTTAGTGGATTTTACTATATAGACATGTCTTGAGAAATGCATACGGGCCGATTTCTCGCTAGAGGCGGATATACAAGACCCTGGGGCCTTGGGGTCATTTCCGATTGAGGCCCCTGGAATCAAGGACTTGGGGCGCCAAGGATGCACCGCGAAGCGGGAAAGCGTTTCGTGACACTGGACCCAGTCAAGCAGGTAGCCAGTGTTGCTTTCGTATGGTTGATCTTGGAGCTGAGTCGCTTGAATTACGTCCATGGCTCCCCATGTATGCCACAGCCACTCGCCAGACCCTTCCGAAGGGTGCAGGATCTATACACGATAAGTGAGTAAAACCGCCGGCTTTCTGTTGCTTGTGGGTTTTCAATGACCCACTTCGAAAGCTCCCAGAAGCATAGATGCAGCCACGTGCTGGACAGCTTTTGGCATGATCAGAGGCTCGTCTGTCACCGAGGCAGACAGAAACCGGAGTGACTGGATCTTCAGCTGTGAAGCCTGGCCGTTGAGTCCATATCTGTGGAGTGAGGAAAAAGCAAGTAGCGCGTAGAAAAGTGCAAGCCCCGACACTGCATCGTGCGCTAGTGCCATGCTTAGAAGTGCGTCCCGAATCTGCGAAGGACTGTGTCCGAACGTAACCAGCGAGAGATGGGCAACGTTATGGACTGGCTTATTTGTCAACCCTACAAAGTGAGGGAAAAGAAAAGTCGCTCATCGCTTGAGTGACATGGCCTAAAGCTTACAGTAGTGGACCAGGTCCATGTGGCTCACTTGTTGTCGAGGCTGCCTCCATAGGTTTGGAAAAGATCGAAGCAGGTGATGAGGACGCGTCTGTCCGGCTAGATAACCATACAGTTCCATGTCCTGCCAAGTTGTGTTTACGAAGGTGAGATTGGTAGATCTTTGACTCGACTGAATTAGGGACGTTGCCGCCAGCGGTGCGTTATTCGCCGTGATTGCACGTCTCTTGTCATCATTTCTGGGCCACGACAAGCGCAGTTCATATCCCTCGCAATCCCGCTGGGACCGAGAACACTTTTCGCAGGTCGGTAAGCGTCCATCGCCATGAACCTTGCGAGCTGACGAAGCGCTCTTAGATAACCCTTCTCCAGTTTGAGGCTTGGGCGAGCATGGTTACTTCACTACTGACCTGCACAAGTCCAGCAACCTTTCCGAGCCTTCATTGTGGCGACGGCTGGTCGGGCGTTCTTTTGAATATCGCGTGGTTGGTGATGATGGCGACGATGCGGAAACAATGAATTTGGTGGCTACTTCCCCTGTTCCGAAGAGTTCGGAGAAAGTTGCATTCAATGGGTCGCTGACATGTTAAACAGTTTTGTCAGACAGCGGAACCTAGTCATTTATCAGCCCCTTAAGCCCTTTCAAGATGCATTATGAAAGGTCGTCGAATCCTTCCCGTGTATTCTTACCCCACGCGAAGCAACTTTTATCGAGTCTAAAGCTGCATGCTTCTCCCCGCTTGACCATTTTTAGCTATTTGCTTATTTCGGTTCTTGCCTACCCCTATCATCTTATGCCAATAGACACAGATGCTAGGCGCCACAGACTACCAACATACGTCAACTCGGTGACGATTATCAATCACAAAGCATACACAATGGTTCTCGTGAAAGATCAAAGTAGCTGCGAATTCAATATAAATACTCACATTCGGTTTTGCCATGTAGGGATTAATCTTGGGAGCACACGAGTCTCAACCAAATCTAATTACCATCTCGCTTTTCTGACATAATATAAAACACCTCTCCTTCTCGACGATCAGACACACTCGAAATGGCCACCTATCTCGTCACTCAAGCAACTGGCCAGCAAAGCCGCTGAGTCGTCTCGCACCTGCTTGCAGCGGGTGCCAAGGTTCACGCTGTGGTACGCGACCTTCAGAAAGTTCCGCCAATCTTGCAGGATCCACGTATCACTCTCTTCAAGGGAGAAAGCAAAAACCTGGAAAACATCCTTCGAGCAGCACAGGGTTGCAAGGGAGTCTTTCTGGACACCGTTCCCTTCCCGGGGTTGGAAGCTCTGCAGGCAAAGACTGTTGTTGAGGCTTGTCAAGAAGCAGGCGTTGAGAGTATTGTTGTGGCGACGACGCACGGCACATCAAGAGGGACAATGTGGGACGACGATGCGACCAAGGAGATACAATTGCACCAGTACTTCTCCTCCAAGGCAACAGTCGAGGAAATCGTACGAGCTGGCGGATTCCAAGCTTACACCATTCTTCGGCCGGCAGTCATCCATCATGACTTCTTCTTGCCAGGTGCTCTTGGGAACTTCCCTCGGCTTCCAACTCACGGAGAGCTAGATCATCTTCTCGATGAAGGTGCCAGGGTTCCTTATACGGACGCCAACGACGTGGGAAAGTATGCCGCGGCGGCTCTACAGAACCCCACCAAGTTTGATGGCCAGGAGATTGACCTTGGAAACGAGCTACTTACTATCGATGAGGTACGCGATATCCTCGTCAGAGTCAGCGGCAGAGACGTACGAGCAGTAAAACGGACTCCGGACGAGGTAGAAAAAATGGGCATCAGTGTCTTTGGTCAGAAGTTCCACCTGATGGCAAACATCAAGGATCTTACATGGACCACAGTCGTCGCAGAAAAGGTTCAGGAAAAGTTTGGGATACCTCTGACTTCGCTTGAGGCGGCGCTGCAGAGGGACAAGACTCAACTCTTGGAATGCATGCCGGCAAAACAAGCTTCCTAGCAGGTTTTCATTTGTCGTCGATCACTGTTGTTCTGTTCATTATACTGGTGGAGGTCTGTGTTTACAGTTTCTGCACGTTAAGTAGACCATGAGGGTTAAGATTGGAGTCGGGAAGGGTCCATTCAACGTGAAGACCAGAAACCTCCTTTAGTTAAGGTAGTTTGATTCAACCCAGACTGGATAGCTCTTACATCGTCAGACTCCCTCCCTCATTCGAATAAAAGATCAAAAACATTCTCCAGGCCCTAGGAGGTTTCCATATCAATTCATCTAATACATGAGTCGATTGCTTATTGCCAGGCACCCAGTAACTATTACTGTAAGTACCCCTTATACTAACCGCCTCCTATTATAGTAATTCTAAACTCGGCACAGTCTTTCGGGCATCGCTCTGACCAGAAGCGAGGCTGCGGCCTATATCATGCCGTCGTTTTTTTTAGAGATCAATCAATCACGCTTTGCTCGAAACATTTTATCGGAACCTCCTCTTTCTCTTGGCTGTACTGAAGGTCTGGCATGAGAGCTGTTACTGTTGGCCAACACGATGCATAAGGTGAAAATAACGACTTCACTTCCCCAACCTTTACGCACTGGCGGAGGTTGGTGACTCCCTCTACTCCCCGTTGGGCGCTGCCATCTGGTCGAACATCGAGACTGGCACTGCAACGCGAGCCTTTGTTTGGCACATCGCCTGACAGTCTCTGTGGCCAAGAATTACTAGTCAGGCGACGGGACTTTGAGGACTTGGCCGGGCATAAACTGCAAGATTTATTAAGGTACCTACAAACCCTCCCCCCCTAAAGCATAGCTGTCTTCTATTGGCTCCCGATCATTACTTACCGCCAGCGTCTTCCGTAGGAGACTTTTTCCTTTCGGGCAGACTCTTCTCTTCAAGATCTTTCTTCTCGGATCGTTCACCTTCGACTACTCCCTCTTCGTCCCCCTCATCTCCGGATTTATTGTCATCCCAACCCGGTATCAGTCCATTGTCAGCTTCTCCTTCCTCTTCCGGGTCCCACCCTTTCAGGACTCTTCTCGCTGCCTCTCTTCCGACGACTGGTAGCCTCTGCACTCCGTTCTTGCGTGCAGCGTCTGGTACCAGGTTCGGGTCCAACAAGCCGATTTGCACCAGAACACTGGCCTGGTCCCAATACACGTGCTCGTGGTAAAGCTTACCTCCTCTCAACCCGACGATGCTGACCACGAGCACTTCGACCCGCTTGTTTGTTGCCGGGACCCCGGGCAAGATCCACGGCATCTCCTCGGTATGCTTGAAGCGAACGTGAACCTCGTCGACAACCCGATCAGTTCCGATGGTACGGGAAATTAGGGTCAGTTTCATTGATGGGGGGTTGCTGAAGAACTGAGAGTAGAAGCGCTCGAGCTCCGATGCACCAATACCTCCCGTCAAGGTCGGGATATGAGTGACGTGTGGGCTCTTGTGCGTCGTATACGTTGACAGCGTTTGGTTCAGGTTTCGAGTGAAGAATTTGCCTGCGCAAGTCAGCTCGGTCCTTGCCTTCCGCATCCCTTGGCTACTAACCCTGTACGTTTTCCTCCAACACAAGTTCCAAGTTGAGGTGGGTGTTGAATGCTTTCCTCGCAGCCCCCAAGCTCCGGCTCCACGCCAACTCGGCGGAGACTTTGTCGTATTCGTCCAGGTCATGCTCGGCGAAACCGGGCTCGGCGTTGTAACTGTAGGTGGGGTACGCGAGTCGCAAGGTCCCTCCCGTGCCGATGCCGCTTTCCACCTTCTTGCGGGTCGTGCGCCGCTTGCCTTGGATCCCTACCATCTGGGTTTGCTTCGTCACGCCAATCTCCTCGCCTGCGGCAAGATGAACGAGAGCCGAGATGCTGCTGGGGAAGTGCCCTTGAGGGTCTGGAATGGCCGTCGGGTAGTATGCGATGAGCAGCCCGAGCTTGAACTCTGGGTTGTTGTCCAAGACGTGGTAGTGCTCCAGGCAGACGGCTGCGGCATCGCCAAATGCTGTCAAGTATTAGCTCATTTTGTGTCTCTCATAACTCATGCCTTACTCATCGCTAACCGACGATTCCAAAAGTCTCACAGGGCCCCATGTTCTTTTTACTCAACGACCGGAGCTTGCCCCGGTACTCGTCCGCGCTGCTTCCCATTGGCAAATATTCGACATCGAAGTTCTCGTCGCGCCATTCAGCTAGCGTGATTTGGTCGAACTCGGCACTTTCCGCAGTTACGTAAAGCTTCGGTCGCGCGCGAGGGAAATTTTGGGACAGAAAGTTGGCATCTCTGTAGTTGGAGCGAGTAAGGTTGTCTGAGACGATGCGCGCATTGCGCCCTTCTGATTCCGGCACGGCGGCCTTGACCAGCTTTGGGATGTCGATGTTCATGGCGAATTAATTTATTTTGCAGCTTCTGGTTGTCGAGGAACAGTCAGGTTTGCAAGATTCAGAGGTTTCCTGTTGCTGAGTTCGCAATGCCATTTCATATTGATCACAAGGTATGAGACGAGTGCCTGAGTTCACCTGATGATGACGTCATATCCCGAGCGGGCTTGGCCCATCTGCCTACTACACGTGCCTATGTACTACACGCATAGTATGATATCAGCGGGGTGAAGTCCAATGATGTGTGGAGTAATTTTAGTTTGCCCGACGCCAGGATTACCAATGAAGGCTGTACTGCTTAATTCTGAACTTCCTGTTTTGTTCTATCAAATCCGTCCGGGAGCATTCCTTGTTGTGAAGAGCCAACCTACATCAGCCGAGTCTCCCGTGACAAACGCCATCCTCTCGGAAGCCCAGCCGAGACAAACTGCTCCAGGTCCGTATTGGGTTGGTTTCCTTGGTATGAGTCAAGTCTCCAACATTGGAGATATACACTGGTCTGCAAGATGCGTCCGGATATAAACATGCTCTCTGCTAAGTTCTCATATGCAAGCGGCTGGACTCGCCTCTTAACCGGATAGTGCGGTGGTCAACGTCTGGCATCGCGCACCCCTAAGGCTCCCCCCTCCCGCCTACAAAGGCAGGCGGGGGATATCCATTCTGACGGTCAATCGTTATACTTCTGCATCAGCATCAAGCGGTTCCGCTTTCTGCCATGTCGTCCCATCTGGCGGGGTGGAAGCGCACCAGCAAACAACAGATACATCTCAGCATTGGTACTAGCCACTGTGGTAGAATCCGCTAAATCAAGCACACTTGGCGACTCATCACCTTCTACTGAGTAACTTATCGACCTTTCCTGCTACCATGACGAGTCTTGTAACTTTCGATTTCGACGGCATGCTCTTCGACACGCATGCGTCTATCGAAGAAACAATCGAGCTCACCTTCAGCTCGTTGCTGCCATCCCGGCCCCCGTCCCCCGCCGCCGATGTCCGCAGACTGATCTCCAGTGGTGCCGGCCTCTCGGACACATTCCGTGCCTTGCATCCCGACCCTGCCGTATCTCACCAGGCAGCCGAGGATATGGACCGATGGATCGCCGAGTATCGCCAGCTATACGCCCAAGAACACGGCCAATCGCTCATCCTGGCCTTTCCCGGCGCCGAGGATGTCCTGTCGCACTTGGGATATTCTCAAAAGATGCCCGTCGCTATCATCAGCAACAAGGGCGTGCAGGCCGTGCGTGTGGCCTTACGCACGAATGGCCTAGCCGAGTACGTGCTTGAGGACCTGATCGTGGGCGACAACACGCACGGCGCGACGAGGAAGCCCGACGTGGGGAGCTTTGCGGATGTGTTGGTGCCTGCGATGCGGAGGGCCGAGTGTTTCGGGGTGGAAGAGGTGGTGGATCCGTCTAGGGTACTTGTGGTCGGGGACACGGTCGCAGACATTGAGTTTGCTCGCAACGTCGGTGCCAAGGCATGCTGGGCCCGCTATGGGTATGGTGATAAAGTGAAGTGTGAAGAGCTGAGCCCGGATCTCGTTGTCGAGGCGCTCATGGATGTAGTTGAGATTATTCAGGGGAAGGGGCGGGAGAATTAAGTAGGCGGGAGGAAGGGCTGGGCTCGGATATCTGCGGCATGAAAGCCGTGGGTTGACCCGCGAAGCATCCCGATGCTCACGCCGACAAGGACGGCTCTGGTCGCTGCGTTCCTGCGCAGTCCTCCTCTCGGAATGCAATGTGCTTGCGAAAAGAATGGCCTGCCGGCTTGCTTCCTCCAGAAGCTCCCATAAGACACTACATTAGCCGTCGCGCCGAGCTCCATCGTCTCAACAACAACGGTGCCTAAGACGCTGCTTCCGGCGACCTGGATCGTGGCAGTCGTCACCACGGGGCATCCGTTTGTAACTGTGACAAAGAGGTTGAGAGTGGCGTGGCGGACGGAACTGCGGCTTCAGAGAAGATGGGCGCCTGCATGATGATGGACCGATCGGGTTGATTTCAGTTGGCTGAAGGGCGATATTAGTAGGCGCAGTTCCAGTAGAACCCTGGGTACTGGTCATGAAAACGCTCGCCGCGGTCGAAAGCGAGGCATCAAGTCCTACATCAGGGAGTTCCCGGCTGGCCTCTGGACTACGTCAACAAAACGTGCCGTATCCCCGGAACGGGGGATGAGATGTTGACTTGAACCGCTAGGAGAGATGTTGTCAAGGCCGTCGTGAGGCTTGTCGGGCAACCAAAGTGGGAGGGGCACACCTATCTGTACGGCGAGACAGCGACGTGGAACCAGGTGTTGCCAAAGGTCGAGACACTGCTTGGCCTCAAATTGGAGGTAAGGAACTCCTACCCTCACACCCCATGCCTCATCATCGCTTCCAGAGGGCTGACTGAAGTAGCGTACGTACACATCGGCCGACGACGTCAAGAAAGCAGCCGGTGCCAACTCCAGCCCCTAAGCGCAGTTTGACGCGTGTCTGCAAGAGTGGACTCTTACAGGTGGGTCTCTGGTTCCGATGGAAAACGCAGAGAGGCAGCGAAAGGTGTACTTTGGCGATGTTCGATTCAGATCCGTCGAGGAGCTGATCAAGTAAGGGCAAATGGTAAAGGTTGTCTGAGCTGTAAATAGCCAAGGATTGCCAAACCTCGCGAGAAGCGCCGCGAATATCCAACGTCCCCCTAGCACTTTGAACATGAACCAGCTGCACCAGACGATGCTCCTGAAGGGCCCAGGCTCCTAATTTCAGAATACCAGTCTAGGCAATTCAAGCGGTCGTTTGCTCTCTTGGCTGGCCAGCACTGGTTTCGCTGACTGAGGGCCCGGAAAAACGGCTGCGTCTAGCCGCCCGGGGCGGGTTGCAGCTTATGGTAAAGAAAGATGCTACTCGGAAGTGCTTAGATGAGCTATCTGGGTTCACACCGCCGAAAATAAAGCCAGTGCGAAGCGGATCCATGTCTCGCTCTCCTCCCGGACGTGACTAACGAGGTGATGACATGCCTAAAGCCTGGCAGAAGAATCAGGACGATTGAAGCAGTTGTCTGGGCAGCGCCAGGACTTAAACTGAACAAGACCAGAATGTTGAAGCCTTCTTTTGGATGCATTCTATTTCCCATCTTAGGAAGTCTTGATCGACTCCTAGTCTACCGAACTGCTCTTCACCTTCATGGACACAATACATACATCAGATACAGAGGCATCCTTTCGACCTTAAGAGAAACTCTCTTTGACAAACACATAAAAGACTTGAGGGAGTCCAGGCGCGCGGGAGCTTGCATCATATACATGGGCCATCACCTCACCTTGTGCAAAGGCATGTTGCAGCTCCAAGAAATGGAGTACAAGGAGGGGAAGCAACTGAATGCGTTTGTACGCCTTCCTCTGAAGCAGCCTGGCGCAATTTTCGCGGCCGACGACTGATTTTCATCTTTCTGAAAGGTCTCAAAGCCCTGTGAAAGATGTGAAAACAGAATCTTCCACCAGCTTCCGCAGACAAATCACCTGTGGCGGCCACGATCGCAGTCAAAAGGGTAGAGGCGCCGTCTCAGGAAATTGCTTCCGTCAAAATCCTTGGGTTACGCGACTTCTCGCACACAAGAATAATTCCAGCCAAAAAACGCTCATCAACTCCCGCACCGAAGCATTACAGTGACACGGAAGGCCAATATGCCCCGATCACAAGCAAGCAGCGACGCGGAGATCAAGACCGAGACGGGGTCGAGCGAGAACTGCTTCAGCAAGCTGCCCCGCGAGATCCGTCTCACCATCATGAGAATGTTGGAATGGGGCGACGATGTGTACAATCTTTGCATGGCGTCCAAGGCCATGTACACCGCCACGGACCCCCTGTACAAACAGGTTCTTGAAGGTGACTACGGAACTGAAGCAATCGAACCCGTCTTCCAGGACGTCCTCGCCGTAGTCAAATTTCCCACTTTTGACTCCTTGCTTCCCGATAGCTTCAAGAAGCAGATCATCGATGCCCATCTCCACAGGCTGATGATGGGAGAGCTCCTGGACTCCGCCACCTTTTCCGAGAAGATGGAAGCCTGCGAGTTCATCAAGGGAGTCCTCATCCCGTGGATTAACAGCTACGAATCCAACATCATCTCCGATGAGCGGACCGGTTGCTGGGCTGGGTACGGACTCCCCCGCTGGAGCAAAAGGCACCCCCGTTCACGATTGGCTTCCGGTGGACTTTTCGGCCGCGATTACCTGTACCAACCGAATCCCGAACTGTCGCCCACAGAGCTGTGCAGGTTACTCCGTGGCTTCTGTCGATTCGAGCTCCTTGCCCGCATCATTCACGCCCGCCCCGGTGCCCAGCTCTACACTCTTGCCGAGCAGAAGGCCTTGTTCTCCAAGTACTTTGATGCCTGGGAGATGGAGGAAGTTCTGTGCGTCCAGCACTACATCGCCACTGTTCATGAGATTCTCTTGATTCAGCACTTGGGCAACGTCAAGCAGCATCTGGATTTCTGCAGCCCGGATAGCCCCGAGGGACGGATCGGAGCCGGGTTCTCGCGCCGGAGGGGTGCTCCGGTCATATTTTTCACCAGCCCTGATGCTGGAGAAGCTTCCTCTGATAGCTCTCTCAGTGAACCGGACAGTCTCACAAGTCTAGAGGCTTTGCTATCCGAGTCTAAGGTGAAGATCCATCGTCGCCTCGGCGTGGCTGCTCAGGGCACCACCTACAACGGCCACAGTCCGGCAGAGTGGTTCGAGACGGACCCGGGGACTCAGGACGCCGAGAACCCCCTCAAGCTCCTAGAGTTCAGCTCTGTCGAGACACAGTCCATGTTCATCAAGCAGCTCGCGACTTTCGGTCTCGAGTTCCTCATGCGGCTGGTCCAAGAACGCGAGACCTACTATCCCAAGGTCGTCCGCACCTTTAGCAGCGTCTTGCTAGACACCACTCGGCCCGAGCAGATAGCCTACTTCGGAGCCCTGGGAGATCCGTCCTGGGTTTGGATCGGCCGCAAGCTGAAGATCCCAAAAACCAAGAACTACCGCGCCAACCCCACCATCTCCAACGTCAGACGCCAAAGCCGCCGTACAGCTTCCAACCCCGGCGCGCTCCCCGACATCGGCCGGTTCCCTGGCGTGCGGGAGTCCAAGGCAAACGACGCCTGGAAACAAATCGAGCCCAACACTGAGGTCAAGAAGGAGGCGTACCGCCGCGTCGGATGGGTCTTCTGGGACAAGCGCCGCCTCCGGCAGATGCGCTTCTGGATACCCAGCGACATCGTCATCGCAAAGGGGGAGGGTGTGGCTGGTTCCATTATCCCGAGGGAGGACCCAGGGCTGAAGCACCGGGGTCCAATTGATATGCACAGGAGAATGAGGGCGCTCTCAATGACGGACAACTCCGCGCTGTCTTCGGAGCAGCCAGAGCCTTCTGTGCTCGCCATACTTCACGGGTTCCAGAAGGCCAAGAGACTCTTCGCACAGGGCTGGCAGCTGGATGAGGCTGATGCTGTCGAGAGACATCTGTTGCGGAAATTACGTGGCCTCTCAGTTCCGCTGGGCGACTGGATGGCCATTTTTGAGTATGATGTTGACACTGAACCGGAGAGAACGTTTAGTCCTGAATCTCTGCTCGATGGATTCTTCGTTTGAACGGCGGGCTGGAGGCGGCAAAGGGTAGTGGAAGCGTAACATGAGTAGGATTCAGTCAGGGAAACAGAGCAGATCCATAATATCGCCAGGGGGCGTCATAAAAGCTCATCGCGCCAGAAAGAACCATGCATACATAGTGACATGCAGCCAAGTATTCACGCCGAGCGGGCTCCTGGGGTTGTTACTTTTTAAGATTGACAGAACAAATGCCAATAGCACACGTGCGTAAAAGAGTACCCTACTATGCCTGCTGGAAAAGCTCACGGAGCAAAAGACAAGTCAGCAGGCGGTTGAAAAACCCTGGTCAACCACTCAAGGCTGATCGGTTCGCAATTAGCTTTGAAAGCCGAGCCGGAGGTACAAACAAACCTTGGAACCAGTGACTCGCTTGGCATCTGTGTGGCTGACTCTCGCATTCACTGCATACAGAGAGATGGCAGGTATGGTCACCATGGTTTGTCATGATTTCTACATAAGAAGTGTACTGGATATTGAATTAGGAGACCATATCCATGGGTGTCATTACCGGGTCCCTTGACCGACCCCTTTCAAGCAAACATTACTTAACGCGACTGACTACACTTAAGCAGCCAGCGAGCCCCGCCCAAACAGTCCGGCAACAACAGCCATCACGCCAACATACACTCCAGAAGCCAGCAGCCCCTCGATAGCGGCCACCTTCGCGGACCGGTGGCCGCCACTACTGAACAGCCCAGCCTGCACCACGCCGACAGCCACGCCGACGGCAACCAGGAGGACCACGGCCATTCTCCCGATGAAGGCGGGAATGACGGCGAACGTAAGTATAGGAAGCAAGAAAGCCGCCGCGAAGGCAATGGCGACGGCGGGGAGGAAGCCCGTGAGGGCCGAGAGCATAATGTCCCGCACCCCTTTCATCCTGCTGTCCTTGCCCGTCGGACTCGCTTTGCGCGGCTGCGGGGCCCGGAGATAGTTCGAGAAACCGGGTTCGCAGGGGCTAGTTGGCGATGGGCGCGCAAGGGAGACCAGATCGTCTACGGGGTCGAGAAAACGGGCTTCGATGTCGGCGATGGGATTATGCGTGGCGAGATAGTCGCGGTAGTGATCAACGTCTCGGGGGTCTGGACTCGGCAGGTTTTGGGTGTCTTTGAACGACGAGAGGACGTGGTCTGTTTTTGGGTGTGAGGAGGAGCATCGTATCAAGTTAAAGAGAGGACTTACTGTATTGACTCAGCTTGAAACCAACCTTCCCGAGGATGTCTGTTTTGTGCCACTGGAGCTCGCCTGCGGCCAGGGCTTCTTGTCTGCGCGAGGCGGGGAGGAAGCAGTTCTGCATCCGGCGGGTTTGTGTGTCTGCTGTGTCAAGACGGTGAAGCTGCTCTTCCAGCTCGGCGAGCTCGTCTTGGAGGTGGAGCAGGAGTCGGTGGTTGAGCGCCTCGAAGCGCCGGTACATGGGCTTGATACTCGTCTTGTCGCCTTCGACAACGCACAACTTGGAGGCGATCAACTCGTACCCCGTGAGAGGCAGCTTTTCTGCTCTGGGCAGATGCTTGGGATGCCCTTGATGCAGTACGGGTAAGCGAGGCTGCAGGGTGTTTGGTGGTAGATGCGGGAGGTTGGCGTTGCCCCGCGGCATCTCCGGGGTTCCGTAGTTGCGATACCCTCGCTGTTGCTGGGCGGCCATCTGCGCTTCGAACTTGGCAGACATGGGCGAGTCGCCGAAGGCGCTGTGGTCCGGACTGCTGCTTCTGTCAGTCTCATGGTCGCCGGCCATCTCCGAGAAGTCATCACTCTGGAAGCTGCTCGAGGTTGTTGAGGAAGTGCTTCGTGTGGACGGCGACTGGAAGCTCGCGACGTCCGCCATTCTCCAGTACGAGGACTGCTCGACGGACCGCTGGATGGCTTCTGCAGTTACGTGGGGGGAGTCTGGTTCGAGATAGTTCAAGACGCCCGAGAGGTGTTGCGTCTGCGGGGAACGACTCTCGCGACGTCCTTTAAAGTGCGGCCTGTCGAGGGCCCTGGTCTTCTCACTTCCTCTTCGCCTCGGCCAGGAAGCTTGTGTGATGGTTGAACCGCTGCCGCTTGAGCTGCCAGAGCCGTGAGTTCTTCCCGTCAGGCTCGTGAAATTTGTGGAAGTCGATGAAATGGATGGCGAATTTGGGTGGTCCCTGGTTCCCTCGTCTTCGTGCTCGTCCTTGTCGTCGTTTGTCTCTGGCGGCACGATGGTCTCATCCGATGATGATTCGGGGTCCACGTTGGCAGTCTCGTCTGACATGTTTGGCCCAGTCTCAGATATGGGATTCCGCGTTGACGAGTTGGGTTCCGGGATGGGGTGGGATGCGGTCTTGCGAACGGTTGCGCTCCTTGGGCGCGATCGAGTTGACGTGTCGCCGGTTGGCATGTGACGTCCTTTAGTTCCGACGTTCTCGTCCGCGCCATGCGAAAATGCTGGCGACGTTGCCGGCGGCGGGACGGCGTCCATGCCACGCATGAGTCCATCGGTCGGGTCCGAGCCTAGCCACCTTTGGTACGTTTCTATGGTCTGGTCTCCCCCCGGAAGATCATCAACGGAAGGAGGCTGATACACCGTTGACATATTGAGACGGAGAGTCGTGTAGGATTTGAAAACACCAGGTACCAGGAGTGATCGAGTTCGGAGTGAGGAATCCCTTGACTTAAGCTTAACGACTTTCCAACTCGAGGACGGGTTTCTCCAGGTGACACAACACAGAAGGCTGTGTGGCTCGTGTACGACGGAGATGTCTCAGACGGGCAGATCTAGGGCTATTGCGAATCGTACACGAGATGACTACGGGCAGGTACACACTACAGGAATGGGTTCGTTCTGTGAAAAAGAAAGCAAGCAAGGGAGATCGGGTAACCAGGAACAGTCGAGAAGGGAGTCTCAGACGCGGATGAAGGTGAGGCCGGTTCGTGGGTTTTCGAGATGATGAAATCTGAAGCTACGTCAGACTGGCGACGGATTACGGCGAGGAGAATCGCGTTATCGTCGTAGCGAATCAAAAAAACGGACACTTTTTGGATCATTTCTAACATGGCAGATAGAAAGGATGGCAGACGGGATGAAAGGGATTCAGTTGCGAGGGAATATCTGTATCCAAGGTCGCCCCGTGTGGTCGGATGAAGAGTGTGTCAGCCGTCAACGGGCTTGTTTCAGATGACCAGGAAAATGGAGGACCAGACCAGCGTGATGGGGGGTGTGACGGACAAGCTACGAGAGACGGGTTGAGAGGAGGGTGTGGTGGTGTTCACGGAAAGAAACGTGTGGGAGGACAGGCTGGTAGATGGCGGGCTTGCGTCTGTAGCCAGGGATAGAATATTGGGCTGCTGCTATTAAATGATGCATATCGTTACTTAGATGTGAGAGTCGGTGACTGGTATGACGCTGGTGGAGAGGATGAGACTGAGGACGTCGAAGATGAAGAAAGACGAAGTGTCGACGGCAGAATCCAGGCACTGGCACTGGCTCCGGCTCCAGCATGTCATTACCTCAAGTACGGCCGTTGGCACGTGTTGAGTCGGATAGTTTAGCGGCAACCCGTTCCCTGCACTGCGTGGCACCGCATTGATTTCCAGCGCATGCGTGCCAGTTTCGGTCGCCGGGAGGTAAGGATGTCGCTATCTCTTGGATTACATAAGCACCCTCTCAGCGGAAGTTGACCCGGAACCTTGCGCGGGCCGAAAAGCTAAGCTCAGCTCATTCCGGCCCATCTTAGTGATCCCTGGCCATCCCAAATTTGATGCGACGGAAGCTTTCTGAAGCTATCCCCAGTACAGGTCACAACTCAATTCAACGACAACTCTGACAACGCTGCGCAACCACCCAACGCTCTGCTGGGTTGACCAACCCTGAAATTCAATGTTCGTGTAACGACAATTTCCAACCATTTCCTGTGCTTCCCGATGCCGACCCGCGAACTCCTCCAATCACAAACCACGGCAATTCCCTAGCCACTGACGAGCGACCACATAGTTCTGGGCGAAGAAGAGGGTGCACGACATACATGCTGAAGGAGGTCTGAAGCAGGCTCCGCGTCACTGTGCGTCTCCGAACCACCAATCCTACGAAAAAATCGAGTCTACCCTCCCCCAAACAAGTCCTGTGGTCGGCCTCTTCGAGACTCCTCAACTACCACATTCTGTCGCCCTTTGTACCTCCGGCAACGACCTCTTACAGCACTTTTAAGCCTGTCAGAATGACGCGCATCCCGACCCGCGAGCTGGCTCGCTACCTCTTCAATGGTCAACTGTCCCACCCAGGCTGCTTGGCCGCGGCTCGAAGAACTCATGGCCGCTTGCCGGCCCGTTCCGCGCCCGTCTGGCACCTCCCGTCAAGGCTAGGGGGATCAAGGGCGACACATGCAACCCTGGCGACCACAGAGACTGCCCCAAAAGAAGCGCCGCTAGTTCCTCTGAGGAAGAAGCTCAAGGAGGAAAAGAAACAGCTCAAGAAGGAAGCAAAGACCAAGAAGCACAAGGCCGACAATCAGACCGTCGATGGCTGGGAGTTGACCGTCGGCATCGAGATCCATGCCCAGCTCAACACGGCCCGGAAGCTCTTTTCCCCCTCCGCAACCTCGTTTAACGATGACCCCAACTCTCACGTCGCGCTCTTTGACCTCGCCATGCCGGGTAGTCAGCCCACGTTCCAAAAGGAGACCCTGATACCCGCCCTCCGCGCAGCTTGCGCTCTGAACTGTGACATCCAGCCCGTCAGCCGCTTCGACAGGAAACACTACTTCTGGTGGGATCAGCCGTCTGGGTACCAGATCACGCAGTACTACGAGCCGTTCGCCCGGAACGGCTACATCGAGCTGACCGCTCGGGACGGTATTGCAGCGGAAGATGGCGAGAGTGTCACTATTGGCATCCAGCAGATACAGATGGAGCAGGACACGGCCAAAACACTGGCGCAGCCCAACGACACCCACTGGCTCGACTTCAACCGCGTCGGCATGCCCCTGATTGAGATCATCACCAAGCCCGAGCTGCACCACCCCCGAACAGCCGCCGCCCTCGTTCGCAAGCTCCAAATCTTGCTCAACGCCGTCGACGCATGCGTCTCTGGCATGGAGACTGGCGGTCTCCGCGCAGACGTCAACGTCTCTGTTCGCCGTACTGGTGACCCGAACGCCCCGCTCGGGACGCGGACAGAGATCAAGAATCTGAGCACCATCAAGGCTGTCGAGGATGCCATCATTGCGGAGCGCGACAGACAAATCAAGGCCATTGAGGCAGGCGAGACTATCGCCAGCGAGACCAGGGGTTGGACGCTAGGATCCAAAGAGACGCGCCGCTTGCGAGGAAAGGAGGGCGAGGTCGACTACCGCTACATGCCAGACCCCGACCTGGGACCCCTGGTCATCGGCGAGGATCTCGTGAATAGGATTAGGGAGTCTGTCAAGGAGCTGCCGGACACGGAGTTGAACGAGTTGGTCAACACTTACGGGCTGACGGCCAAGGACGCCATGTCACTCATGTCACTCGACAATGGCGGAAGGCTCGAATACTTTTACAACGTCGTGGAAGAAATGGGCAAGAGTTTGAACGGTGGACCCGAATCAGAGCTGCGCCAGTACGCCCCTCTTGTTGGCAACTGGATTCTTCATGAACTCGGTCGCTTGACGACCGACAAGGCAGACCCGGAGGCCGCCCAGCGGACGTTGGAAATTACACTCGGCGGCCAGTGCGACGCTGTGCCAGTCAAGGCCCTCGCGGAGATCCTCTCCTTTTCGCGCCGCGGGGACATCACTGGTAAGGTTGCCAAAGAGCTTTTGGTGGCACAATACCTTGGCAACCTCGTTGAGTTCGATTCCATCCACGATGCCATCGACACGCACGACCTGTGGTTCAAGAGCCTGACACCTGAGGAGTACGGGGAGCTGGCGCAACGTGTCTTGGAGGGCGAGGAGAAGACCCTAAAGGTGTTCAAAAAGGGGGACATGGGCAAGGATTATCCAAAGGGCAAACTCATGTACTTCATCGGCAAGATGATGCGCGAGGGCGACACGGAGCGCATAGACCCCCGGTCTGCCGAGGGTTGGATGCGACAGGTCATCTTTCAAAAGACAGGAGCGCATCAGGGACTTCCGGTTCCCGGGAAGTAGCTGAGCCCGCCCACATACGTGTAATCAAACACTCTGTACTAGGTATCTGTACTAATTTGTACACACCATTTCCCAAAGCAAGAAAGAAGAGCTCGATAATACGAGCGCAGAGCCATTCTCAGGTCTCCGATCTGGATTTCTCGTTTACTTGGGAGGATCAAACTTGCTGGGCTGAAACTCAAAGTTGATATTCTCCCGATCCCGCAGGAATCTCTCGATCCTCTCTTCCCGGCCCTTGCCCGCCGTAGCAGCGTTCTGCCGCCTGAGTGCTTCGCTTATGTTCGCCTCATACGCGTGTCGCTTGTCCATGATATACGCCGAGTTGTTGTCCATCCGCGTCGTCTGCGCCACGGTGCCGACGGCCAAGGCCGCGAGGACGAGGGCGGCGAAGCTGGCGTTGGACATGAAGACGGGGCTCTGCTTCTCGCCGTTGTTGCGTCGGTCGTGCCATCGTTCCCAATCCTCCCAGGTGGCGTTCATGGCGGGGTTGCCCGGGTTGTTTCGCCACGCCTTGTCGGCTTGTCGGTAGATCTCGTTGATGTCGCGCGGGTCCTCCGCAGAGGTATGCCAGCCGGCGCCCCAGGAGTCATAGGCGCGGCGTTTGTCTGGGCTGCTCAGGATGTCGTTCGCTAGCACGACGAGGCGATAACGGTCGAGGCGGGTTTGCGGGGGGAGGGCGTCAAGGGCGGCGGCGTGGTGTTTGTCCGGGTGGTATTGTTTCACGAGTTCGGCGAAGCGGGCCTTGGTGTAAGGGGCCGACTTGTCTATGGCGAAGATGTCGTAGGGTGTTGGGTTCGCGCAAGTCGGCCAAGGGGGAGGGGGTTTCTGTCCTGGGCCATCATTGGGGCTGTGGACTGTTGCGTATGATCGTGAAGTTCTGCGTTGTGAGGGCGTGGTGGTCGTGTGCCTGGGTGGTGACGTTATTGATTGGTGGTGTGCGGGGATGGCGAATAGGTTCAGGACGTTGTTGGTGCTGCAGATGGCGAAGGCCGGTGGTGTTTTGAGAACCATAATGGAGAAAAGTCGGGGTCGTCAGAGAGGGGGTTTTCTCAGGGAGGCTCGGGAGAGAGGACGAGCATTGTGTTGCAGGTAAGAAGCCCTGAGGGTTTTGTATAAGTCAGAATGGTTCGACGAGGCGCTTTGGTGAGGCAGTTAATTAGAGTCTCGGTACAACGGCCGCATTCTTGCTCAGTGTATGTATTATCCATCAGTGCTCGACCTCAGGCTGCTAGTGCTGGCGCTGGCGCTGGCGCTGGGACCACGGCCGCTGCTGCCACTCCGATCCGAAAGCTCCGCCCCGCTGAGGAGCGATGAGATTGGGGATCAGACCAATCGGCTGCTGTCAGAGTGTTCTGGGGGCATTCGGTGTGAGGCGAATAGCATCAACGCGATGGTGAGCGGGAAGCGACTGCACCTCGATAATAGCTAACATAGAATTACCAACCCGACTGCCCATGTGTCTGACTTTGCGGGGTACCATAACATGCAGAAGTCCAATGCGTTTTGCTGTGCTCTTACTCAACCATGCCGCTCGGGCCGGAGCTGTCAACTGGAGAACCCTTGGTGGATTCTTTCTTTTGTGTATAATCTACCCCTCGGCATCGCATGTTGTCTCTTGTCACTGGATTCGTAGTCACACATCTTGGGTCTGTTGGCTCCACTGCAGAGTCCATGTTCGCTAAGATTTCACCAGGTCTACTCCCCATTCGTGTGCTCGTTCCTGCTAACGTTTCTTCTCTCCTGGCCATGTGAACACGTCTTTGACTGAATAACCGTGGAAAACACTAAGCAGCGATGGTCAGTTGTGAAACTTTTTCGAACTTGCCTCTTGGATCTGTTTCAATCGCTTACGGCATGCGTGGCACAGTACCTTACCAAAGCGAGGAATGGGGGAAGATCGGGTGATGCTGTAAAGAGCACTACAAAAAAACAAGCGAGAAGGTCTGCAGCATGTAGATGTAAGAACCACACCAGATCAGGATGCACTTTAGTCAATTCGATTTCCAGCTACATCCAAGCCGTGATGTACCGTGGGAATCCCAGCTTCACAGCTCCTACCTTTGACCTCAGCTACCTAGTTTCACCCGGCTTCACCGATAAAAAACCGTCACGTGTTCTCCTGCCGCCGCGCTAAGGCCGATGGGTGGGCCCCGCCCCGAAGGCACAGCTGAGGCGCACCGAACGCACTGGGCTGAGGGACTCACCACCACAAACTTGCTTCTTCTTCCTCCCACACAACCACACACCATCACCTCTCACGAAATCCACCCACCACAACTTCTCGCGCTACACCTCGAGGACGAAACACATTCACGCTGTTTCAGTATCTCGAGTCACCACACGACCATCAAAAGAATTCCCGGATTCGCGCAACCACCGCTTCGCAATACCTCTTCCTGCCTCTCCGCCCACTCGCACCTGCACCGCAGCTCCCAGAGTCCGGTCCAACCAACCATCTCCCCTCCGACACGACACGGAACCTACGACGAAACGCGACTCCCGCTCGCTCATCTGAACGTCTCTCCTCACCATCCTTCGCCGAGCGACACTGTCTTTGTCGCCGACCACCCCTTCCGGCTTTTTAATTCCTGCCGAGCACGACTCACCCCTCGATTCACCGCGAAGTGGGGAAAGCAAAAGCCCTTTCGCGCAACCACCGCCGTTCACGACCGCATCTCACCTTCTCTTCTGCCATTAGGCACATATACCAAACTCAGACATTCAAATGGCGGAAGCACTCGCAGACAAGCTCAAGGCGACGAACTTGAGGTTGGCCCACCTCCCGGTGTCCGTGATCAAGGGCTAAGACTGACGTTCGCAGCGATGGCGCCGCGGCAGAGGACTGGAAGAAGAACCTGAAGCTACCTGCCAAGGACAACAGACAACAAACCGAGGTATGCACTTGGCAAAGACGGTACTGGATGACTTGTTCTAACTGCCCCAATTCCAGGATGTCACAAACACGAAGGGCCTGGAGTTTGAAAACTTCCAATTGAAGAGAGACTTGTTGATGGGCATCTTCGAGGCTGGTTTCGAGAAGCCCTCGCCCATCCAAGAAGAGGCCATCCCCGTCGCACTGACCGGTCGAGATATTCTTGCACGCGCGAAGAACGGTACCGGAAAGACTGCCGCCTTCGTCATCCCCGCCCTCGAAAAGATCAACCCCAAAGTCTCTAAGATTCAAGCCCTTATCCTCGTCCCCACTCGTGAACTCGCAATGCAAACATCACAAGTCTGCAAAACCCTCGGCAAGCACCTCGGAATCAACGTCATGGTCACCACTGGAGGCACCGGCCTCCGCGACGACATCATTCGCCTTCAGGATCCAGTTCATATTGTCGTCGGTACGCCGGGCCGAATTCTCGATCTCGCAGGCAAGAACGTTGCCGACCTGAGCGAGTGCCCCATGTTCATCATGGACGAGGCCGACAAACTTCTTTCCATCGAGTTCACCCCCGTCATCGAGCAGCTCCTCCAGTTCCATCCCAAGGACCGTCAGGTCATGCTCTTCTCCGCTACGTTCCCCCTGTCCGTCAAGGACTTCTCCGACAAGAACATGGTCAGCCCTTACGAGATCAACCTCATGGACGAACTCACGCTCCGCGGTATTACCCAATACTACGCCTTTGTCGAGGAGAAGCAAAAGGTTCACTGCCTGAACACGCTCTTCTCCAAGCTCCAAATCAACCAATCCATCATTTTCTGCAATTCGACCAACCGTGTCGAGCTCCTAGCCAAGAAGATCACTGAGCTGGGCTACTCATGCTTCTACAGCCACGCCAAGATGGCCCAGCAAGCAAGAAACCGTGTCTTCCACGACTTCCGCAACGGCGTGTGCAGAAACCTGGTCTGCTCTGATCTTCTCACCCGTGGTATCGACATTCAGGCTGTGAACGTCGTCATCAACTTCGACTTCCCCAAGAACGCCGAAACCTACCTGCATCGCATTGGTCGTTCTGGTCGTTATGGCCACTTGGGTCTTGCTATCAACCTGATCAACTGGGACGACAGGTTCAACCTCTACAACATCGAGAAGGACCTCGGTACTGAGATTCAGCCCATCCCCGCCAGCATCGACAAGTCTCTGTACGTCTACGAAAACCCCGAGTCCATCCCGCGGCCCATTTCAAACTTCAAGACCAACCAGCCCGGCCAGGGCCAGGTTCAGCCTCAGGCACAGGGCCAGCAGCAGTTGCTGCAGGGCACACAGGGCACGGTGCCGGCCGTTGGCAACTGGCAGACTCAGAACCCCCAGCAAGGCGGCCAGCATAACGGCTACCAGGGCGGCGGCAGAGGCCGTGGGCGCGGCCGCGGGGGCTACCGTGGTCAGAACCGCGGCGGCTACGGCGGACGAGGACGCGGCCAGGGCCAAGGCCAGAACCAAGGCCAAGGCCATGCTCACGCACAGCCCCAAGGACAGGCGTCCTAGGCTGCTACCCATCTCTCCTTCATAGAAAGGCGTTAGAGGGAACGTGTCGCGGCGGAACACGCGACAGCGTATGGTGATTGGATTGTACATAGTTCCTGATTTCTTTCTCTGGGTTGGAGGCGGCAGAGCACGATCAGACTGGGTCGGGCATACCGTCAACGCGCACACATCACAGCTTCCAGGGTCTCCCCATCACCCACGATCACGAAAAACGAAGACACTCGATCAGACCCACGACTCGCTGCCAAACAACAAAAGCTTCGCTACATATTCGCAAAACTTCGGCCTGTACCATACCCTTTCGGATCTTAAAGGTCTTTTGTTTGACTTCTTTTCTTTCCCATTCGACTTTCTGACGACAGCATTTTCACCCAAGCTGGAAAAGTGCATTCTGTCTGGAGATGACTGAACGAGCGAGAGTACGGGCCAAGTCATGGAAAAAAACATCATCAACAGCAGCGCGCGGCGTCTAGCCACGAACGAGATTCTCCTCTTTGACGGCGTGGAAGCATCCCGATCCCATCTTTTCATGTTGCGTTGCTTCTTTTTCTTTTTAACGACGGCGTTCGGGGTTCAACAAGCGGCTGAGCGGCATCAGCCCGGGGCGGCGTTCCAGGGAAGACGGCCACATTTGATTTTCGGTGGCAAAAAGGGGAGTTGGCCCTCTCGGTTGAGGGCGGCGAGATTTCGGATGACAGTCCGGTAGCTCATCGCTGGTTTGAGCGCCGCGATACGTTTTGAGTATTAATCAATCAATCGCGGAGACGACTGATGTTGGGATATGACACGGAGGGCGGCGGGGTGGCTGGCATCCAACGGCGTCTGTCGGGGCGTGGTTCCCAACCATCATGCATTTTCTTTGGCAGGGAGGACATTGGGTTGGAGCGCTCCTCGCTGAGGGGCGTTGTCGGTGGTCGACACTATCAAGATATTGCTTCTTGGTAGCCCAACCTGTACGGAAGGTTTCGACATGATCCGTTACGCATTCTACGCCTATGCCCTGCTTCTTTCGAGAAAGCAGGCTCGACGAACCGCAGAAATACCCGAGTATTATTACGACTGTTTGACCGTCATGGACCGACCCGCCTGGCGTCTTGGGATCTCTGTTACCTTGTTCGGGTGACTCGGGTTTAAAAGACTTTGGTTTGGTCGAATCTACAGATGGTGTCAACGTCTTTTGGTGCTCACATCAACAAGAAAATAACGCAAAAAACCATTTTGGGGGAGAATCGCTGGATGAACTGGATGGCTTTCGGACTGGTTCAGTCATGAAGCGTGGGCCTATGGGCACACGTTGTGGTCTGGAATCGGTGGGCTAGATAGTAGTTTGAGCAATTCTGTGTGACAATCGAGTCACTATTCTCTCTTATATGCTCGCCTCCTTGGTTGTCGCAATGCTTGATGTGATATTTGCTGCACACACTGAAGCGTCTGCTCAACGCCATCCGCTGTCGATTTCAGTGCCCATACTCAAGCAAAACATTTGCTGGTCCCAAATTGTGGCTTCCATTGCCGTGGGCGTCTTTCTCTGCAGAAAAAGTATCAGTATGCGTTTGTTTCCACATAATGCGTCAGGGATTGCTCTCTGGGCTGCGATAGCCTTCCTGCGTCATGCTTGGTGTGTGTACTGGGCCCTCCTCCCGTTTAGGGCTTGCTGCTGTTCCTCGTTTTTGGGCTACATGGTGGTCTGTGGTATTCGATTTAACAACTACAACCTAAGATTCCCTTCGTGATTAGTCTACTCTTCCTATGGCAACTGAAGGTTAAGCTTGCGCCCGCACCTATGTCTGTTTCAGGTTCTACCAACCCTGGGCAGAATTACCGTTCTGGACAATAAGCGTTTTGTTTACCCAATCACTTAGAACAAGCTTTTTACGGGTGACGGGTGCCGCGTCTGGCCGCGTTTCCATGTCGATTTGCGGCTGTCCGTGAGAACCAAGCTCTTAACGCGAGGGTTCGTTTCTTGCTATAGGATACATCCTCAAGCTTAGGCCACTTTTCCCACAAGAACGTGAGGAGAGTAAACTTTTCTCGGGTATTCTTATCCGTCGCCTTCGTGGGAGATGAGAAGCTAGTTCTCAACAGAAGCGCGTAAATGACGATCAGTGGTGCAACGGAAATACGAGATGCTATGGAGAAGAGTCTTGGTCGCACACGTTTCTTTGTGCCAGGTGGATTTGCCGTGTAGAATGTCGGTTTCGTTGTTGATGGTGTTTTGAGCACTCAAGATGCCGATGAGGTTCATTGAACAAGATTATGTAGTTCTCTTGTATGTTTTCTTCTCAATTAATTAAGGGTCATTGTGTTCCCTGGCTAACTTTGCTCAACCTTTTACGATGGAGCGGACTCCAGAAAGTCTTTTCCTCGCTCTCTTTGTTCTCTTTTTCCCCGTTACCGAGTTACCAAACCGGGTACAACGAACGCAGTTGAATAACCCGTGAATCTGACATGGCTAGGACTTTACTATCCTCAGTCGGGTCCGGGCCTTGACGGGGCAGCTTCGGGGCTTCTTGTCTCACAGCCTTTGTGTCGCGAGACCACTTCGGTTCGCCTTTATTCATGCCATCCTTCATCAATGATTTCCGATTATGTAGGTAAGACCTCCGGAAAGCATCATCTAACGCTACGTCTGTCCCTGATTCAACGCTCTCCCCTGGCCCTGTCGTTGCTATTTAACCTCTTCCATCGTATGTTGCTGCGTCATCCCCTTCCGGCTCGTACTCGGACGGAAAAAGTCCGACGTCCTGCGTGGAAATATGCCTTGTGCCGAGAATTTCGCACTAGCGGAGATTAGGCGCCATGCCATGTAAGTGTGAGATTCCTTAGGTTTTTGATTACACTTCTAGCTGCAGGGACAATCGACCTCGTCCCGGCATCGGCGTCTTTGTACGCTGAACTCTGATGTTGATGCGGTTGCCCAGTCATGGCTTGATTAACTGCCCGATCCCAGTCCAATTGAAGTGACTGGCGACGACTCTGTTAAATTACCCGACTGTTACTCAATTGACCTGCATGGTCCTAGTTCGATTGAAAATACCGGTCCGAGGGTTGTTTTAGGAGCCAGAGAGAGGCTAGTGAGCAGTTTCGTGGGCTTGGGGATATCTTAGAGTTATGTTAGCCTCCTCTTCACCAGGCTCACTACGTGTTGAAGAATTCGAAATATGATAACTTGAAAGGAGTTGTTAAGGTCGAGCCAGGAAGCCGCCTAAGCCAAGGCTGAAGCTAGAAGCTCGCGTGTAGATTCAACAGCTCATGAGCGAACCCTGTTCACGAGAACTCTCAAGCTCAAACCTCAACCCTCAGTAGCGATGAAGTCAAACGCGACTAATTGATGGCAGAAGACCGAGTCAGGAGGAGGGTTCGGGTAGAGATGGATTACGTGTTAAGGAAACCAATGGTGCTAGCAAGTCCTTGACAAGTCCTTGATACATGGCAAAATTGACCCGTAGCTTCAAAAATCGTTGATAATACAGTTGAAAAGGGCAAACTTATAACAAGGAACTCAATCATGAGAGAAGAGGGGTAGATTGACGGCCTCATTACTATGGTTCTTCTTTTTTCTAATGAGTTTATGAATATAAATACGGCTCATCCAGCCTACTTCGCAATTATTGCCGATCTACACGTTACTATCCACGACGATCTTCTAAGCTTTTCTTCGCACCACTCACATATTGCTAGTCTGCAACTAAAAACTTGAGATCCATCTTCGCATCTCTCAAAATGAAGACTGCTGTGTTTGCTATCGCAGCCGCGTCCTTGCTTTCCATGGCCTCAGCCGCCTGCTGCTGCTACCCTGGCAACGTATGGATTGCGGGATCAGGCCCCCTCGAGAACTGCAATGCGGATTGCGTGAAGGCCAAGTTCAAACGTGCTGGCTGCAACTAGCCTCCGACCAAATACACGGTTCGTGACGGCCCCCATCTCGTGTAGCTATTCTAGGAATTAACGAACTGGCAGTCCAAGATCAGATCATCCGCCAGCACCCGTCGACGTGGTGCAAAGGGTAAATCGGGAGAGTCCAAGGTCATGGTTGTTCTGGTCAGGGGGATCCTGGTTGCCAGCTGGCCACATCCGTCGCGTTTTTTGATCCAAGCACTCAGTGCACCGGAATGATAGAGGTGACGAAACAGAGAGCTGCTAATATTCAACCTAAGGAGGGATTGATGTTACAATGACCCTACTACAGACCTTGGGATTACTAGACACCTTCTCAGTACTCAACCGCCAATATATCAAATTTTACTATGTCTTGAATGAATAAACGGGCTGTAGCTTGCGGAATGTGGAACAATAACAGTTAGCTCTAAAGGTCTATACGAGGTCGTGTTGATTGATTTTTTTTTTTTGGGCAAGCCTGCGGTGTCGTTTGTTCTCTCGGACCTTAGGTTAGACAGTATCATACTTACGCTATAAGTGGCAGGCAGTTGGATGTCAATGACTAGGTGTTAGATAGGTTGATGTAAGAGTCCAAGTCTGTAGTGGCGTTGTGTTCGGTTAGTAACTCTTGAAAGAGATTTAAGTATGATAATCAAGATGAGCAAAGACAACTTGCTGCCGCAATGAATGACTGGCTAATAAGTTACCAAAATTGTTCATCCGTTGAGTAGATCAAGCCCAGTTTTGAGTGAAGAAATCCAGGCCCCCGGCCAGGCGTCGTCACCTTGGGCTCAGTGAGAATTACCATTAGCTCGACCTAGTTCAGTCCAGGTCGCGCCATTCTCAGCTAAACAAACAACCGCTCACTTCCTAAGTAGAAGGCAAAAGCTACAATGTCAGTTTGGGGCCGTTCACCTGTGTTGCGACTACTAAGCATTTCATTTCTCCTCCCGGACTCGTCTTGCAGCCAAAACCATGGATTGCAAACTTCAGTTTTAGGTAGTGGCCAGCCACTCTCACGGTGGAGTGGGACAATAGAACTTCGCTCACAGTCAAAATTCTGTGAGTCAGTGACCAATATGTCGAAGTGGATGACATCAAAATAGAGCAAACAAGAATGATAAGCAAAGCTGTATTCACCATCTGTCCTGACGGACTCATCCTAACTATATTCTGAACAACCCCTTAGCTTGGCATAACTACCTAAGTTGAGATATTCATTTGGCGGCATCCGCGGCTCGAAGGTCTTCAGTGTTCATCCAGACGCTGTCAGCCAGAGTCGTCCAACCTGGTTTTCCGAGCCTCTTTAACAACTCTTCAGCACGTTCTCTCGGCTTGATTTCGACGGCGGGGAAAGTTTCGCCAACAAACTTGTCGTGGAACACCTTGTTTGGGTTCTGCTTGCGCAGGACGTCTAGAACATCGTCCCAGTTGACCGGCTCAGCAAAACCAAAGATGCGTTCGTCCTTGACGTCCGGCAGAATGGCTGCCGCGACATGCAGAAGGCCAACATCTTGTACGTCAACGAAGTACTCTGAGGTGGATTGGTCATTAGCCCATTTCAAATAGTCTACAGAGGTGTCTACTTACGGGGAGTACTCCAGAATGAAGGAATTCTTTCTCCATTGAACAAAGGGATGACCATAGCGGAGCTAGATGGATGGCCCTGGTTGACTGTGTCGATACTCTTACCCAGATTCAAGCTGGGAAGAACTAGGACTTTGGTGAGTATGCAGACGTAGCAGATACCAGGGGCATTTCGCAGCTTACCAGTGTTTACGACGAGATCTGGCCGCTTCGACTGGTTTTCTTTGTAATATTTCCAGACAGTCTCCTCTTGTTCAACCTTACTGGCGCTGTAGACAGGCCCGCCATGCTCGGGACCCCAAGGGCCTGGTGTCCATGCCAGCTCTTTCGCGTCAGGGCTCCATGTGTCTTCGGTTACAACTGCGCCATCCATCTTTCTCAAGTTTTCCTGGTCTGCTGGCAAGACCGTCGTCGACGAAGAGGTTAGGACAAATCGTTTCACGCTAGGCTCTCCGTATGCGGCCTTGATGGCAATGGCGGCACTCTCGACGGCAGTTGGAATGACTTTGTTCGGGTCTGGGTCGAAGCTGACCACAGAAGCCACGTGTATGAAAGCCGCAGCTCCTGTTGAAGGTGAATATTTGCAGCAGAATGGATTTCACTTTTTCTTACCTCTAACAACTTCATCGTAGGCATTTTCAGCTGTCATATCAGGTACGGAGACCAACTCAAAGTGGCCCTTGCCATAGGTCTTGTCAAAATAGGCGCTAAGCCAAGCGTTTTTCTGCGTATCGCGGACCGTTCCGCGCACTTTGTAACCGTGCTGAACGAACTGATCGGCTACATGAGACGCAATGAAGCCATTGACGCCAGTAACGAGGACCGTAGAGCCTTTGGGGATAGCTGGGTTATTGATGTTTGCCATAATGTTGGTAGTGATGCGTTTTGCTGATATAGATATCGCGTTGGGTAGTTCAGATGTACTCCAGATCGCAAAGAGACTGTCTAAACCTAGAAATCAAGGCCGATAGTAGTAAGTTTTCTCAACCGAGTTCGATTGACGTCGGTCGGTCTCTTATTTAAAGCAGGTGGAGGAAGATGACACAATTGACCTCTGAACACAAGCTCATCGCCCAACCCTGGCAAATCAGTCCCCAGCGACCTAGTCCCGCTTATAAATTGGGATGGGTGGGTTTTAGAGATCCATATTCACTACCATCACGTAACAATACATGTGTACCTCACGAATAAGCCCTGTTTCGGCCGAGGTGAGGCTATTTGAGACGGTTGCTAGGCTAAGCAGAGCTTACTAACATAGAAAAACCCGGTCGGCAATGCCGCACGAGCGGCAGGGCCGGAACGGCCGGGAAGAAGAACAATAAAGGCGTACTGTATTGTATGTAAAGCGGCAGTGCGGAAAGTTTGTTGTACTCCATTTTTTCCAGAGTCGTATTGGTTGCGCGCGGCAGCGTAGTGCTGTGCTCCGCGCATTTGAATCAGCGGCAATCTGCCTCAAATGCGTATTTGTCCGATCGATAACTTTGTTTGGGGCTAGAAACCCGTCCTTCTAGCTTGCTTGATTGTGTATGAACCAAATAGACGACTATGAGGGTATTTTTTTCACACCATTTGCATCTTTTGTTTATTGTCTGATTCACTGCTTGAGGTAATGCTTAGAATGTCACTGCATGAGCAGCCCCATAAATAACTGCAGATGCTTCTCGCAGACTGTTGACGTTGACGGTGCTTGACATGCGATAAGACTCTGGACATGTTGAAAAGGAGCTGCATACCCCTGTCACTGACTAATGAGAGTACAAGGCCATTCACGGCCATAAGGGCTTGAGTATCTACATCCTTGCAAGTAGTCAAATATCATGATCTTTTTCTTTTTTTCGATGAAGTTGATGTTGCAAGTGGAGGTAAAGGGTAGGTTACGGCTGTTAACTACTTGCAGATCGTGTCTAAGAAAGCCTGGGAAAGAAGGTCAAACGATACCGCTCATTGAATCCGCCCTGCCAATGTTATTGTGTGACAACCTATTTTCCTCGCAACTAAGCTAACACAAGGAGGGTTAATATGTAACATACCAGAGCTACCTTGGGAGTAACACCTGTGAAATTGACTCCATTACAAGAAGGAAATAATTCCCATGATCATGCCCAGTTTTCAGGTAAGATCATCGGAGAGCCAAGAAGAAGGCTAAAGAGATAAACGAAGAAGAAGACAAAAATCTCGATATGGCACCCAAGCTCTTTATGTATGTCTTCCCCTATCTTTATGTGATACGAGGCTGACGCGTAGCAGCACCGGAGCGACTGGCTACATCGGTGGCACAGTCTTCCACAATTTGGTGACTGCTCATCCGGAGTATGAGATCACAGTATTGCTTCGAATAGGGCCTATTGGCTTCTCGAAGAAATATCCAAATGTCCAAGTCATCAACGGCACCTTTGAAGATTCAAAGACATTGAATCAGGCTGCTTCGGAAGCTGACATCGTCATTCGTAAATACACTCCAGCCAATTTCTTCTTTACTCACTGACTTACTCGAATAAGACCACGGAAGCCCAGGTCATGTTGACGCCGTGCGATCACTGCTGTCAGGAGTTATTTCACGTGCCAAACTCCTTTTACCGGCATGCTATATCCACCTCGGCGGTACCGGTGTCATCTCGGACATCACCAGACCAGGGGATCCTCCATCCAAGTCATGGTCTGACATCAATGACATTGACGCTATCTGGTCCCTCCCGCCTGACACAGGACATTTAGAATCACAATCACTTATCCGGAATGCCTGGAGCGAGCATGGCAACCGAGTCAGGACTGCGGTTGTTTGCCTTGCCCATATTCACGTGAAAGGTCTGGGACCAGGCAACACAAACAGCATCTACATACCAGCTCTTTACCAAGAAATTACCCGCGTCAACGCTGTTTTCTACGTCAACAAGGGATTAAGTATCTTCCTTAGAACTCATATAGAAGACGTTGCACGGGTCTTCATAAAGCTTGTAGAGGCTGCCTCAGCCGGAGGGGATGGTGTCCAGTGGAACCACGACGTGCGTCTTTCATGTCTGCAGTGCGATGAAGCAACACCCTCGTCCTTCAATTGCTCCCGGCTCGGCCTTCTCTGCAGTTTGGCCATGTCTGTTGAAAATCTGACGCCAGATACCACGCAAGATTGGCCCTGCATATCGTCTTTGTTGACGCCAAAATCGGAGAAGCGCAGTCTGACGCCAAAGTCGGAGTCGGAGGAGAAAGGCAGCCCAAAGCCGCCGGAATTGGACTTCATCAAAATGAACCATACATTCAATAGCCAGCTTGACGCCCCTGTTGACGAAGTTTCCCGTCGTGCCTCGGAGCTGATGCACCATTACTGCACCCAGACAGCAAACACACTGACTAGCCGACCCGATGTCCGGCACGTTTGGCGGATTTTCATGCCAGAAATTGGTTACAGCTCTTCCTTTGTCACGAATAGCCTCCTCGCCGTGGCTGCTCGACACAAAGCTCACCTGCTTCCCGGACAATGTGAAAGGTACTGCAACATCGCCATGGACTACCAAACAGTGGGTCTGGCCGGGTTCCGCGCCGCCCTGCCCATAACCTCGGACAATTGGAAATGTTTCTTTTGCTTCTCTTCAATGATGATCATATATGTCTGCTCTCTGCAGGTCTGCAGTCCTCCAGACTCAGCAGCAGCACAACCAATCTCGGATATCCTGCGTTTGTTTGTTTTCGTGCGAGGCCTGCGCTCTATTAACTATCCAACCATTCGACGGCTGTTTTCAGGACACTGATCTTGCCCCATTAGCGCATGGAACACTGGTTCGAGATTGGGATGACCTCCTGCGACGGTAAGTATCGAGTTCGTACTTACACGTTTCTTATCTAGAAGCGCTACACTCCAAGTCTACCCAAGTCGTAATGGCTGACTGTCTCCGCCCATCAAGACCCCTACCGAATCTCGGTAGCTTCCCACTCCCGAGAGACACATTTGAGGCCCTAGAAGAGCTCCGCCGGCTCGTACAATTTCATGTGATCGAAAACAAACGTCGCGACTACACATGTGCTGTATTTGAACTGAAGAAAACAGCAACACTTGTCGCGCTCGGTGGAAGCAGCCCTGAACTCGGCGTACTCATATATTTTCCCTACATGATCTCTGAGAGTATCACTTCTGACCTCGAGGTCGCCGATGCGTATGCTTTGGTTATACTGTCATATTTTGCCGTCTTCGTCAAGGCCCTTGAGCCGCGATATTGGTTCCTGAGGGGATGGTCAAAGAAGCTAATCGAAGCGACCAAGACCATCTGACATTAAGTAGCGAGCTCTCAGGGATGGTTCAGTGGCCTTTGTATCATATACTGCAAGTCGAATAAGTCTTTAATGCTTTGCAGACCCAAGAAAATGTTGGCTGTTGTTCTCTGGTTGAAGCTAAGCGCGAGAGGTCTCTGCGATGGTTCGGATACGCAGATAGAAAACATTTGTAGAATTTGCTTAAACTTCGCCCAATGCCAAGTATAGGTTGCATAACGAAAGAAGCAGCGTGTGAAAGATGCCAAGTGCGAAGATGATACCGTAGTGGTTGAACAATTAACTGAAAATGTCAACTGCCTCGAGATACTATCGTTTCTGGTATGCTGAAATGTAGGGCTTGACGAAACATACAGGACCATCGATGTAGTACCATGGACTTACGAAAAGCTTCCAGGAAGCTTTTTAAAACCCCTTCTAGAATCAAGTCACTCTGTACACAATCCCTCCCGCCCGTAGCTGTGTGCTCTAGCCCGTCACATAATGAAGTCCCACCATTGAAGGGAGGTCTTACCGTTCTTTCTCACATCCAACTTTCCAAGCTTCAAATGTCTATGCGCATAGTAGAAACAGCAAATTCGTGTTTTTGATGGTTTGCTCATCGAGCACTGAAGACAATTGGACGATGAAAGCTAATGACATGTTCAAGCTAGGCGCTTTACTCGCACACTTCCCGAAAAAGGATTCAGTCAACTCAAAGGGTTCTCTAAAGGTTGGAAGGGAAACATATATTTCATATCATTCCTCAGTTTTCAAATCGTAGGCGCAAGTTATCGTGGGGTGTGACTTAACGCCAAGCCCTCGCGGACATCCGAGTTTCACTTGTCAACATGTTTTTCATACCCTGCGCGTTGGGATCGGTTACGTCCCGTATTTCCTCCTTTATGGCCCATGATGCGATACTTTAACTTAAGTGGGATTGATTTAGCCAGAATAAAGACACATCGCCTGGATGTGTCTCAATAAACGTCTAGTTTGGCCTCGTCAAGGAGCGATCTGTACGATCTTATGACGTTTACAGCAAGACCACGACCCTTTCAGTGTAATGGTTCAACAAGCCATATCACGCCTTGCTCGGTCGCCATGCTGACAATATATGCCGGGCATAAAGATTCTTTCATTTACTCCTTAGACCCGAAAACGAGGGCTTTGCAAGTTTGCGCGCCACCTCCAAAACATTCCATGCCGCTTCCATGCCGCGGATTTTACCTAGTCTGAATAGAAGTCTGAATAGAGCGCTTCAGTTGTTGGTATATGAGCTGCGTTGGCGGACAATTATGGCCAGCGCTTCTCGAAAGGAACATTGCTCTGTTGAAAGATTTACCACACATCATACCACACAATCTTTCGGACACCGCAGGTTCTGATTACGTCAATGAGCAAGTAACTTTTCAGCGCGATTGATGCTGAAGCTGGAACTACTTTCTCTGTCAGGAGAAGAGCACCAGACACCTGATAAATTGATCACGTCAAGAAAGTGGTTACCTAACAAGCCTCCTCTTAGCAACGTGTTTGCAACACACATCGAAATGTTCTTTTTCTAACTAGGCTACTACTATATTGAGAGCTCTGACAATTTTTTAACTTTGGTTGCGGTGGCGTTTTGTAGTAGCAGAAGATCGTTTCTCCCCGAGTCCCCATGCAGGGAAGGCGTAACTACAACAACAGTTGGAAAACCATTCTGTGAAAGGTAGACATGTAATGGAAACCCCTAAGTAAAACCTTTATTATATTTGAAGCTCATGAGATAAACCTTGAGACAGATGAACATGAGATAGACTTGGTATCATCCCTTCCATCTCTATCTTGAGACAAGTATGTGCATGGGATTGGACTATGAGAAAACATAGAAGATTCCATTGTTATATATCGTTATGCTATGGGCTAATTGCACAGGGAAGCAAGCATCGTTCCTAGGAAGAGGAACAAAATGAACCATTCTAGAAGAGCTCTTGGTTTCAAAGCCAATTCAAAGGAAAAGACAAGCTGCATGTTGACTCTTCACTCAAGACGAACGAACTTTTCATCCTACTCAACATTAACTTGGTATGGCTCGCCTTCAGCCAGAAACTGCATCAAGAGTGCAACTCAGCACAGGTTTTGCAGTTCGTAGAGATATGAAACACAACTCAACTACAGCGGCTACCATGATGAACTTCTGAGCTCGTTCAAACTCTGTAGATTAGCTTCCAACATAATGTGTAGTATTCGCAAATGTAGCATGGCTAACTTATATTGATACTCGAGCTTCGCATCTTTATTTACTATCCCTCAACATAGTGTTTAAAGCACAGCTACTTTGTATGCAACCCACCACTTGTTTAGTCTTGTCACTACGCGATGCGAGTTACGATGTTTCTTTAAGCCATATTCGTTGTTCACCTGCCCTTCACAGCCCCTTTTAATGATCACGCAACTCCAATTCGTTCTTTGGTCAGAACAGCTCAAGCCGCAACCCGCTTTCAAGCCCCACAGGTCTTGCAACTGCGGCTTCACAACTGGGTGAATCGCTTGATGCCTCGCAGCCTCGAAGCTCTTGATCAAACGGGGTTATTTCAAACAGTCAATCTATGTGCTTTCATCGCTCCTTCCATTCTTCTCCTCTTTTTCGCTACAGCATCAGGGGCAAAGGTAAGGTTATCCACCAGCAACTACGCCATACATTATTGGCAAATATATTTGATCTTCTTCATCATCAACAGCCTTATCAGAGTTTTTTTCTTTCCTCTTTTCTTTAAGTTTCTTGCTCATCGAGATCACAATTCTTTTCCCTCATTCTGTCTTGCTGTTGGGAGCTCTGGATGTCTTCTTTAGCTACCAGATCTCAGAAGTCGGACATAAGCTCTCTGCTACTCACTGCTTCGATATATAACAACTTTCTCGCTGACAGCCATCTCAGCTCTGATCATCCGCCGTCTCCAGTCAAGACAATCTTCCGAATCCGACTGAAGGTAAGTCTCCATGCTTTTTACTACATCCCCATCGTTCTTTCCCAGTTTTCTGTCGCAAACTGCGACTCGCTAGAACGAGCTTAGTTCTTTTCCCATAAAGATGTGAAATTTCAATATTGGAATGAAATAAATTCAAGGTTTTACTTTCCTTGACCAGAGCATCACTTCTGATTCACCCTCTTATACGGTTCAGCGCCATCTTCTGTACTCATCCCTCACCCCCCTACCTACAAGTCTCCTAACTTTTGTCTTAGTTGTATGCACGGTGCTTCGCCAGAACCTTCCAAGATGTCGCTTGCTCCTTATTCCAACACGGTCGCCGAACAGTGTGGCTCCAGTCAAGCTTCCGAGACTCCTATCAGAACCAGCCCTCGCAAGCCCAAGACCCCAATGAAGAGGGCCGCCGAACCGAGCAACGCTCAAGACGCTTCAAACTCTTCTACCGAGTCTCCTACCAAAAAGGCCAAGATTCGGGATCGCATCGTGCCAGCTAGATTCCCCCTTACGAAGCTCCCCGAAGACATCTTTTACGAGGTCGCTGACAAGATACTCAATTCCGGTCCCGCCATCGCCTTTGGTGAATGTAAGGTGAACCCCAAACGTCACGAACAAGTCATCATCAACACTGGCAACTCAGGTCAGTCCTCCAAATTCAAGGATGTGACGAGCTTTGTCAGCGCCATCTCCTACAGCGCCCATCTCAAGGACTGGATAGAGAAAAAGTTCGCAAACGGCAAGAGCGTAAGCATCTTATCCCGCTTCCCAACCTTTGGTGTCAGATATGACATGGATCTCATGGTTTTTATTTTCAAAAACAAAAACGGCATCCCGTTCGACTGGGTCACAAGCATGCAACGCGCTATCAACAACGCTAGTTTTGCTCCCAAGGTTCGCAATGTCGGCATCCAGTACGACGCCAAGGACTGTTTCGGCATAGCATGCTACTGTCGCAGCAGAAACCATAAGAACGACCCTTTCTGTCCCACCGAGTTGGCTTACTTCTGCGAGAACCTGTCGCACCTGGAGAACTTCTTCGTTCTCGTGAAACTCAATGTGGCCAGCATGATCCTGAAGCGCGACAAGAGCCTAGCTGCGATTAATGCCTTCATCAACCACGAGCTGGGTAAGTCTTCGAAGATGTCTTATGTCAGCGATACAAATTTTTCTACAAGGGCATGCCAAGTAACAATGTTCTTCTGTAGCGTCGGCCAAGTGTTACCCTGGGCGAGCAGTATTCGAAACCCGCAAAAGGACCTGGGTTGAGACCGACCACAAGCGCCTCGAGCCCGGCCGATTCGTCCCCAGCGTTGTCCGTGTCTTCTCTTTGCTGAGACAAGCTCAGGAAATCTTCAGATTCCGCGGCGCCACCACAGCCAGCGGTGGCCTTCGAAAGGACGTCAAGTTTCGCGTCCTCGTTGCGCCATATCGAAAAAAGTAGGCAAAGAATCGCATACGCTCCTCACATATCATATTGCCCAACTTGCTGCTCAGAGTTTTGGCACCGGGCATTGGGAAAGATGACGCATGGAAAATTTTGGAGTGACTCATGGGCTGTTTACATAAAGGAAGGAAACGAGAAGCAGAACACGGTTGGTAACATGAAATAACGTGAATAGTCTGCAGAAGGGAAATGCGGACGGCATTTCGGATTCCATATATTTCACAAAAATACCAGATTTCCTCAGAAACATCGCGCAGCAGCCAGTCTTTTCTTGAAACCGTTACCATTCAATTCTGGAGATGGTCTTTAAAAGAGTCATCCGCCTCTCAAGCATCAGAAACTGGCAATACATAAATGTCAGTCGTTGCCGTGATCGCCGAGCAAAGCCACTGCTCCACCCACCCCTGGTTACTTGGCAGATCCCATGGGTATATTCCCCTTGTCTTTGGTTATGGAGGACTACTCGCGAGGTAAACTTCAGAATGATGATAATAGTCAAAAGAAGCTCGTTTAGCTGCCCTACCCCGGAGTTGAAGTGGGCCCAGACTCGGGCCAGACCCGCGCGCTCGGCTCGGCTTCCGATCGGCAAAGCCAAAAAATGCGCTTGAATAACGAGCGATTCACTACAAAAACCTTGCGCGACGACCATCCATTTCTAAGCCCGGTATTTGCCGGCTTTCTTATCGCGCGGCGGCATCGGCGCTGTCCCAAGAAGGAATGCCAATAGTACTTGACTAAGAAAGACGGCGACATCGTCCGATGCCAGAAGACTCACTCACCAAAATCCCGCCTTGCTCATCTTTCTTCTCCGCTCGCGCCATACATCTAAGTGCATCCGCATGTAAGTGTTTCCCCCCTCCAACACTTCAAGCAACAACGAGTACTCACTTCCTCTTTTCGTTCGTAAGGCATTTCCTTCCTGGGATGACATACGGCCATTGAATCAACAGCCATGACGACCGCGAGCACCCGCACCGCTGGTGGGCCTCAATGGCTCACAGCTTGCGTTGACGCCTTTCAAGCCATAAAGCTGGTATGTCTCAAGATCGAAGCCACTTGAGCCGCTTGATAACGAAGCCCAGGCCGCCGCACAATCCGCCCCAAAGCTAGTCAGCTCCTGGGTTTATGTACCTTTTGGCATCATGGTGATACTCGCTGTGTGCTTCGGCGTCGACGTACTCTTCGACACAATCGGCGTCTCGTTCCCAGCCTCGGTCGCCTGCCTCATCTTGCTGTTCTTCGGACTCCTCCTGTCTGAATTGGTGCTGGGAAACCACAGGACAAGGGCGGTTGTGGCTGTGATCGATGTGCCGGTGAGATCTGCTAGTCCGAACACACCGTTGCCCGAACGCTGACGTCCCAGGCCGGCTGGTCTCTCCGCTGGATCAATGTCTTGTTCACGCCTTCTTTCATCATGCTTCCTCTTAGTCCGTCTATCAGCATCATCGAGGTTATGAAAATCATTGCCGTCTTCAGTGAGCTTGGATTCCTTCACAGACGTGTGTCCCAGACCTGACCTATTTCTAGTTATCGGATTCATCGTCATGATGGCCCTCGCCGCCTATCTCACTCGGGGCCTTCAGCTTGTCCTTGGTTCCTCAAAGCGAGCCCTCACTGAGCGCGCAGAGGAGATGGGCAATGAGACGGACGAGATTCCCCTCGCCGACACACCTCCCCGTAGCGAGTCCGTCCCAGGGTCGCGCACAATCTCAGCCGCCCCCTCGTCGTTATCTCTCAACACCCTCGCCCCGCCGCCGGCGTCACAAAACACTTCTCATGTGTTTTCTGCGTCGACTACCCCCTCGTCGCCTAGGACGATGAGAGAGCCACCCGCGACACACCAGAACCCATCGCTGCCGCAACAAGCCCCCTCGCCCGTCCCCCGCGCGCAGCTCTGGGCCGCCTGGATCTGCGCAAACCTAGACTGGTCCATCTACGCCGCTATCGCTGTCTTTATCGGATTGCCCCTCTACTATTCGACCGGCTACGCCATGCCTCTCCACCTCAGCCTCATCCTTCTTATCTACTTCGCCGCCATGTCTGTCCCCGCGAGCTGGCGGCAATACCTCCACCCCGTCCTTGTTTCCTCCCTCTTCTCCGTACTCGGCATCTGGGCCCTCGCCGCCATCAGACGGGACTCCCTCCCCGAGACTCTGCGCTCGTTCCGCACTGGCGCGAACTACACTTATCTCTGGCTCCACACGAATTCCGGGCGACTCCCCGGCGCGGGCGATATCTTCAGCACCGTACTCGACGCTAGCATCGTGTCTCTAGCGTTGCCCATGTTTCAGTACCGTCGCGAGTTGAAGCAGAATTTCGTCGCCATCGTGCTTCCCAACATCGTCATGTCCATCAGCTGTCTATTCTGTTACCCCAAGCTCTGCTACGCCATCGGCATCAGCGCCGAGCGTTCCCTCGCCTTCGCGTCTCGGAGCTTGACGCTCGCACTGGCCATCCCCGCAACGCAGAACCTGGGAGGAGATGTGAACACCGTCGCCGCGGTAGCCATTATGAGTGGCATCGTGGGCGTGTTGGTCGGCCAGCGCATGCTCGCTTGGATGAAGATTCCTGAAGGTAAGGAAAAAGCCCCTGAGCGATAGGATGTGACTAGGAACTCATTAAGATTGCAGATGACTACATCACCCGCGGTGTAACTCTCGGCGCCAATTCCTCCGCCATCGCCACGGCGTTGCTCCTTAGGACCGATCCCCGCGCGGCAGCGCTCTCCAGCCTGTCCATGAGTTTGTTCGGCACCATCACGGTCTTGTTCACGTCTATACCGCCCATTGCGAGCGTGATCAAGTCTCTGGTCACTTGACTTATGAAACGGACCAGCATCCACTTGGCCGCGGGGAAACGCTCGAGGTAAACGGTTAGCCTTTGTTTACTGGCCAGCCCAACTTTGCGAAGAGATTTCCGCCAACTTTCCCGGCTGTGTCATTCCCAGAAATAGAACTGATGCGCGCTTCCAGGGGTAAGTTTGACCCTCATGCGCGGAAAGAACTTGAAGGATGTCCTACTCTGGCCTTTTTGCGTATCTAATATTATTCTTTCGTTGCACGACTAGAGCCTTTTCCTCGCGCCCTGAGAAAGGTGAACCGACTCTGCGAGGACATCATGTTGTGGCCGGCAGTCGGAACCGGGTTCACAGCTGCCAATGGGGCGGTTACGTTTACACAACAGTTGATCGAGTCTGAGAAGCGACATAGGCATGTATACTGTCCAAAACTCAGTTTCACGACTCGATCCTACTGACTGTCCGAACATCAGTCGTGTATCTGTCTTGAAAGAGATACCAAGTCCGGAGGCAGCCGAAGAGTGGATGGCACTCAGTGGAGGTTGGGCAGTCTCTAGCGTGCACGATGCGGGGTGGCCAAGCCGGTGCATGAAGTATCTCGCCCGTCTCTTGAGGCAGAGCTCTTGATAAGACGTCGTCACATATGAGGTCCACTATGCGCCATACCAATGGGCCGGAGACGGCTGGGTCATGTCCCTGCGACAGACATGGCAGCGAAGCTCTTTCCAATAGTCGCACCGGGCTGTGAATCAGCTGGGGCTACAAAATGGAGCACCCCTCGTTTGGTTCGGACTTGGCCATAAAGACGAAACGCATGATACGAATTGTGGAACTGGCGGGAGCTGAGTGGATGGTGTATACATAGAAGTAAGAAGAATGCAAGTTCTATTCGTCAAAAAACAAGTTAGCTGAGGCAGGACGGTGCCCAGATGAGATTTGCAGATGACAACCACCAGCGGAGCGGAATTGCAGACGGTTGCGAGAGGTTCAGGAAACGAGCATATAGTATGTTAGGCAACAAAAACCCACGGCTGAATAGGAACACTGGCGCCCAGTTGGAATTGCTTCACCGGCTCGTATAATGATGGAGTGATATTAATCGTCGTTGATTGGTCCAAGCCCCGCACGGTAAAGGCGCATGACGTTCGCGAGCGACGGATGAAAGTTGAGATGCACTCATCACGGGGAGTGGACACCCCGCCATTTGACCCATCCCCCGTTTCTCACAGTCCGAGTTCTCGTCACCCTCGAGTTCGCAACCGCGTGAACCCACAATTGATAAACCATGACCATTATCCACGTCGTCCAGTTTCAATTCAAGGAGTTAGTCCCCGCGGACGAAGTGAGCGCGGTATGTTCCCGGCTAAGAACCGATCAGATAAGAACGGCAGGAAGGCTGACACTGGTCAGATATGCGATCAGATGCTCGCGCTCAAGGACAACTGCATCCATCCGACGTCGAAAAAGGCGTACGTCAAGTCCATCGTCGGCGGACTGGATAACAGCCCAGAGGGGATTCAGGACGGCATCACGCACGTGTTCGTCGTCGAGTTTGAGAGCACCGAGGACCGGGATTATTACGTCAACAAAGACCCAGCGCACCTGGCGTTTGTTAAACAGGCTGGCGAGGCCATCCTCAAGGCGCGGGTTGTCGACTTCACGCCCGGCGTGTTCTGATAACGCACGGGGCGACGGCAAGGCGAGATCGGTGCGATGGTGCTGGCGGGAATGTGTGACAATCAACTGGCTAGGCGCCCTGGTCGGGAGGGTCAGAATGAGATCTGCGTTATATGCGGCACACGGCTGATATGGAAGTTGAGTTTAGCTCAAGGTCAGGCCGGTTGAGCTGGGCAACGCAAGGGGAGGGCTGATGATGATTTCATGTGGCCCATGCCCACTGGAATGGCGATGTGGTCGAGTGACATCGCCCTGCTCATTTGGAAATTGACCTTGGCTGTGGTAAAGCGGTAATTATCGTCGTGCTTGAGCATCTGTATAATTCGAGGAAAATCATTCAGCGAACAACGACGAGGATGAGAAGGAGTTGTCCGGTGAAATGGATGGTATCAGATCTAGGATAGCAAACGAAACGGAACGAGAGCATTCAAAATCAGGGGTCCAATGGCACCATCAGGGGGCCCTGCTGCCGCTGTATTCTACTGGGACCATTTTCTCCTGCCTGAGGCCTAAGCTTCCGAGATCCGCTTTGATCTGATTACCCAATCAAGTACGGCTAAACCGCACCTTCGACTGATGCAAGCGGGGTTGCACAAGGTACCGGGGTCGACGCTACGTCATAGGGAACACGGCAGCGAGGTACCTGCTGCAGTGCCGTTGCTGCTGCTGCTGCGCACCCGAGCGGCCGTCACCGTCAGCGTCACTGTCAACCGACGACCAGCGCTTCGCCCTTCTGCTCTCCTCCAGTGTCCCCTGAATTCCCCCACCAGTTACTCCCGACTTCAGACACTTATAGCAGACAGGTACTTCGCCAGAGGGTACTTCGCCTGCTGCTGCATCAATCCGGCGCATTTTCATTATCCAAGGATCAGGGGACTTGTAGCACCTCGAAACCTCTCTCCCTACCTTACCTTACCTACCTCATCCGTATACCTCGCGTCCGCCTTTCGCAGACAACCAGCTGCCAAACCTTCTTCTAAGGCACTTCTCCTCGGCGCATTCCCTCTCGGCCAACTTCTCTCCACCACCATCAGTACCAACATGCAGATTGCTCTTCTCGCGATACCCTGTTAATGTTGCGCGTTCGATACCGAATAATTCCAGACCGATCCATCCATCCATTCGCCCATCCCCGAGGGAACATCTGACGTCGATACCTTTCACACCTGTTTACCCCGCGGTCGAGCTACCGTTTGCGACAGACTGCCCTTTTCAGCCCTATCCCTTGCCTGAAGGAAACGAATTGCGATTGTAATCACCATCGCACCAACGTTACCAGTTGTTCGCTATCACTACGACGCTCATCTACTTCGCCATCCACTTATCCCAGATTCCCATCTTTCGCTCGTCGTTCCAAACTATGGCTCAGGCATCGCACCCCACCTTTATCAACCTCCCTCCGCCAACTTCCAATCCAGACACGCCGTCTGAGATGCCGTACGTCTCTATTTTTCTCCTCAAGCCCCGAATCCCTCGTCCAATCTAACCACCTGCCTACGCAGCGGCACCCCCACGAGCACCACAACTTCCCTGTCTGCTCTCTCCACCACCGCTATCAAAGATGGTCACCGCGGCCATCTGCCCCAGGGTTTTGTCGGCCGCGGCCACGCCCACCAATCCTCTACCACGAGCCTCGAAGCCGAACGCGCCGATCGAATTTCCCGCCTCGCCGGTTTGGAGCGAGTCTCGACCCTCCGCGCCCCGCCGCATAACCAGAATGCCGGCGCTGGCGCCGGCTCCTCCCTGTCTCCCCAGACGACCCCCACCTCCACCGGCTTCCCCGCCAATTACCCGCCTAACCAACACCTCACTCCCGCATATTTCGACGCCCACGGCCAGCCCACTGCCGCCACCAAGATGAGCACCGTCGGTACCGCTAGCGCGACCGAGAGCTATGTTGGCGACGATAACGAGACCCGCACCGCCCCTGGTGAGCAGGATGAGGACATGTTCAGCATGGATACCAATTATCGCGAGGCCGACTCTGTCGCCAGCATGGGTGCTGAGCCGGAGCAGATGGACGAGGACATGGCCACACGATCCACTGGAGGCTACGACGACCGTATGAGCGACGACGGGTCTGCGAGTCTGGTTGGCTTCGGCGAGGGCGCCAACAGCACGGTGTCTGGCCCCATCTACCAGCGCCGTCCCATCCCCGGCGTCGCCGGCCAGGCCGGCGTGTGGGGTCTCGAGCGGAGCGCCTCAGGTCTGAGCGACGGAATCCCAACGCAGCGCAACCGTGATGTGACCATGGGAGGTGATACGCCCGTCAGCGCGGCGGCATTGCAAGAACGCCGGGAAGCCCGCATGACAGATGGTATGGTCACCGATGGCGCTGGCACTTCTAACGACGAGATGTATGTAGACACCACCAACAGAGCACCTGTTCCAGCGTCTCAGGTGTCACAACAGGGGACCATTGGTATGAACCAAGCGACCCGGGATGCTGCCGAGCGCGTGGTTCGAGAACGACTCGATGGCGGCGAAGCACGGGTGGGCAACAATGCATTGGGAGCTCCTCAGGGCGGTGAGCAGTTGGGCAAGTTCTACTTTGAGGAACGGAAATAGGCCCTACTCAAACTGGAATGGGATATGAAGGTGGGGGTTTCATAGGTATATCTGATTCATGACGATGCGGAACACGGACCTGAGTGTTCGGGCGTATGATTTCGACGTATTTCTTTGCTTTTGGGATGGGATAACGGGCTGGCTGGATTGCCCGTAACAATGGCCTGGTTTAGGAACGACTACCGGAATGCGAGTTTCTGATTATCATTGAATTCCCTGACTTTGGACTATGGGTCATGTGTCGACAGGTGCCAGAGTTGTCTTCGCTTCACCGCAGGAGGTTCACAGCGTCTGCCGATCTCTCCTCGAGGCTCTCGGGACTCGAAATGAACTCGAACGAAGTGGGAAGCTCTTCGTGATCCTTTCCTACACGTGGCTCGCCATGCGTGCTATATGAATTTGGAAGAGGGCCAACAGGATGAAAGGAACTTGTGAGACGAGGTTGTGTTCTGAGGTCCTATATTGTCCAAGTTGCTTACTCTTGGCTCAACGGACAGGAGTGCGAGCCATGGGGCCGTCATGATGATGCCTTTTAACACGCAAGCCTTCGCAAGCGTCCGTACTGTGATAAGGTCGAAGGAGAAGTAAATCATGTTAATGACGAGCGGTAGAAGTCTGTTAAATCATACTAAAACGGTGGGGGTCTTGGAACGTAAGGGATAATGCTGCCAGGCCGGTTGGGAAGATGTCGAATCTCTCGAAGATGCTGATTTTCTTTCTACTTCGTGTCGGTCATCACTGCACCATTACGGGATGTCTCAATCAACAACAGTTCGTATCAAGAAAAGTTCATTCTCAGACGCACAACACACGTTATTTGGCGCATGAATCCCCAGAGATTGACCTAACGAATACAGCATCTAGAACGGCCCTTGGGAACCCTGTTTGACTCTCACGAGGTGGATTTACTGCGTCCCACGAAACACAGAGGCGCCATCATATGACAGAGCATTTAGGCCAGCCACAGACACGACATGGAAGAAAACAATCACGGAACTGAGTGTGATCGATTTGTAATCGTTGTCTTGCTAGAAATGGAATGAATGGAGGAGCCCATTATCGCGTGTGCGCCCACACAATCCTTCAAACCCCTTTTCAACTGCACAGTCATATACAAAACTAACATGACGAAAAGCTCAGTCTCGGTTCCGACTCTGAATCAGACGCCCCGTCAGCCGGATCTAATCCTATCCTACACTATTACATTAACCCCTTTTGCGTTTTTTTGTTTTTGTATTATATACGATACATTCTATCAAACCCCAAATCGTAGTCGTAGGTGATTATACAAAGGAAAATCGTATTTTCGGCAGTAGTAGTGACATCATCCGGCCGTGTGAGCGCGCCGCCCGTCTTAGAAGAAGATGACGAAGCCGACGGCGACACCGCCCAATGCGACCAAAAGAGGCATGAAGCTGACGGCGTGAAGGGCGGGCTCGCCAGCGACGGTGGCGACAGTCGGAGATGTTGTTCCGGGACGGGTGCCCGGGGACGTGGGTGGGAAGGGCGTGGTGGCGGGGGGCCTGACCGACGTGATGCCGGGGGGGATGCTCGGCCTGACCGACGTGATGCTGTGGCTCACGGGGGGTTGAATCGGAGGCCGAACCGGGGGCAGAATAGGCGGTTCGACGGAACCCGTGGGCGGAACGACGGGGCGGGTGAAGCTGGACGTCGTTGTCGCGATACTAGTTCGGCACGTGACGTCGCAGGTGGTATAGGTCCGCGTATACGTCGAGATGTCGGTGGTGTAAGTGGAGGGCGTGTAGGGAGTGCTCGTCAGCGTCGTGCAGATGCCGCTGCTGCAAAGCGTTGCCGTGACTATCGGCGGCAGCGCCGTGACCGTGGGGTCGACGGGAGTGTCGACGGGGGGCAGGGTGTCGACGGTACAGGTGCCGTCGTCCTCACACGATGTTGTCGTCACGGAAGGGGGGGCGGTGACCGGAGAAGAGAGGGTGGTGGTGGTGCTTGTGCTGTTGGTGAAGGGGGGGATCGACGTCGTGATGACGGGAGCCGTGGGTCCGATAGACCCCGGGTCGGTTGTAGCAGTGCTTGTGCTGTTGATGAAGGGTGGGATCGGTGTCGTGATGACGGGAGCCGTGGGTTCGATGGTTCCCGGGTCGGTGGTGGTGCTGTTGCCGGGCAGGGTGGCCACGGAGCTGTTTGTTGTCGGGGCAGGGAGGACTGAGAGCGTGATGGTTGTGTTTACGAGCGGGATCACAAGTGTTGTATTGAAGCCCGGGATCGGGATGGTTGTGAATAAGGGGGGCTCGGCGGTGTTGATTCCCGTGGCAGAGGTGGTCAGGTTGGCGGCGGTGGCGGTGCTGCTGTTCGCGAAGGTCGTAAAGGTGCCGGAGCTGTTCGTGAACTGCTGGCCGTTGACGCAGGCTATGAGTGCGGCGCCCGCGGCGAGGCGGATGACGGCGGGTGACAACATCTTGTCGACGACCCCTGACATCTCAGGTGGAAACGAGCGACCTCGGTGAGAACCAGCGTCCAAGGCGAAAGAAAAAACAAAAGAGTGAAGAATGGGCAGACAAAAGCGAGTGTCGAGGGAGACGAGGATGCCGGCTGGCTGAGTTGCAATCGTTCTGGTGACGAGAAGACGGGGTCGTCGAAGGGTTCGAGCGGTCTTGATATAGAGCGTTCATTCCATCCGTCAGGGATTTCTTCCCTTTCCATCGTACCGAATCCTCGTGACGGAAACCGAGAAGCACCAAGCGCTTGGGGAAAAGTCTGGAAGGATTAGAAGCATCACTAAGATCCGAGATCAGATCCGGCCGCAAGCGGCGGATGACGCGCGACAGACGCGTGCGCTCTACCAGTTGGAACGGTTTTGGCGGCGCCATGGTGGGCAAGTTGGGAACGGTGTGGCAACGGATCTAGTGGTAGGAAGAGATATTTTCGGGTGGCGGACATTGGAAGAGAACGGCGGGGTTATACGATGCGTGGACAACAGCTTTCTGGTTCGGGTTATCCGGCCAGGGGAACATTGGCGATTCGTCGGATCCGGGCGGATGAGATCGGTCATTGGGTAGTGAGACATTGCGATACGGGGCTTGGGGACATCAGTTGAACACGAAGGATCTGGATTCCTACGGTTCTATCCGGTCACTCATACTCATTGGAGGGAGAATTGGATGCGTTGCTCAGACTGAGACAGTTGGCAGAAGATGGAAAACGGAAGACGGTAGGGGATTCCGAAGCTCGTCCGCTCCTCGTTTGAACGCCGAGGGCGGAATTGACTCCATTTCTATCGCGCTCGAGTCTCTTCCTGTGGTCAACGACTTTGGTGCGCCGGTGAAACAGCCGGGTTCCGATGACAGTCCAACATTCCGGTCTGATTGCGGGGTGGCATTTTGAACTTGGATAATGTGACATAGCCCCTGGCAGCAAATATGTCATGCGAACGGAGACAAAACGTCGATGTGAAGTGATGTACTCACGATATGGAAGAAATGGAGCCGACGATGACCGATTTCCTGATCCTAGAGAGGAGCAAAATGTCAACATCTCGAAGACTTGAAGGCTCGGCAACTCCGGACACGTTCATCCATCCGTCCGACGTTTGATGTCGCAACCAATCCCTAGCGATTCGGCCCTTGAAATGACACATTCAGGGTCCAGTATATTGCCGCAAACGGAAAAGGTCGTCGAAATATAAGCGGCATTGACCAACCCGACAAGGGTGCATGCGGATCTTGAAGGTCGTATTTGCATTCGAAGTTGCCTTGTTGGTTCGCACGGCGGTAAGATGAAATGCCTTGTGTTATTCAAGTGTGAGAAAACCAGCTTCTGCTTCGTGATCACCTGTGACCAGTTCTTCACAATACTCGAATATTTGGTTAGAGAGTTACTGAACTTTCCAAGAGGGCAGGTTTGCTACTCTACACGTCCTAGTCCGAAGATGATCACAAACCAACTTGTAGCGATCGTGAAGCCCTAGGCAAAGGGAGTAATGATCAATGAGCCATGTATTCATCTAGACTCCGTATCCAGTTTTGCCTCCATGCAAAACGCCCTGACAAAAGAAACATATTCAAGCTGAGCTACTCGTACATGACTTAATAGTCTTTCCAGTTGACGCCCCTTTCCGTCATATTACGCTTCACAGCTTCATACCCAAAGCCTTGTGCACGCGCATGCTCTGCCTGATGCTCAGGTCAAGCATGATCTCTTCACTGCCACCGGGAATAGCGTAGGCACGCACGTCACGGTAAAGTCTCTCGACCTTACCGCCCTGTCCACCGCGCGAGTACGACAGACCACCGAAGATCTGGGAAGCCTCACGAGCGCAGAACTCGAAGGTGACTGTGCTCTGGGCCTTGAGGGAGGCAATGGCACCACCAAGCTTGAGCATGGCCTCGGTCTCACTCATCTTCTGGCACTGGTAGATGAGGTTCTCGAGCCATGCGTACGAAGCCTCGATCTGGCGGGCCATGTGGGCGAGCTTGAGACGAATGACCGGGTGCTCGATAAGCTTCTTGCCGAAAGTGCGGCGCTTGTTGGCGTACTTGACTGACTCCTCGTAGCACACACGAGAGAAGCGGAGGCATTGGATAATGATACCAATACGCTCGTGGTTGAAGTTGGTCATGATGACTGACAGATAGTTAGCGGCGTGGAAACTCTAGGTGATGTAGAGCAACTTACCCCTGAAGCCCTGGTTCTTCTTGCCGAGGAGGTTCTCGACGGGCACCTTGACGTCTTCGAAAGTGATGTAGGTGGTGCCGCTAGACCACACACCCTGGCAGTCCATACGTCTTGTCGAGACACCGGGGCCTCTCTCAATAAGCAACAAGCTGACTCCGTTCATGCCGGGGCCGCCAGTGCGAACGGCCGTGGTGAAGTAGTCACACCAGATACCGTTGGTGATCCACTTCTTCTCGCCGTTGACGATGAAGTGCTTGCCGTCCTCGCTGAGCTTGGCCTCGCAGGTAAGGTTAGCAACGTCGGAGCCGGCATCGGGCTCGGTGATGGCCAAGCAGATGCGCTTGTCGCCGTTAAGGATGCCGGGCAGAATGCGGTCGACGAGAGACTTCTGGCCAAACTTGACCAGGGGCGGGCAGCCGATACCGAAGCCACCAATGACGTTCCAGACGAAACCACCAGACGCAGCGCGGGACAGCTCGTCAGTCAGGAGCATCTCGTGGAAGAGATCCCAGTTCTCGGGTGCGACCGATGCAACGGTGTTCTTGGTGTACTGAGTCGGGTAGTGGACGCCGAGCAGGCCGGCCAGGTAGCCGCGCTCACCCATCTGCTTGTAAATGGAGGGGTCAACCTCCTTCTTCTCGTCCCACTCAGTGACGAAGGGCTCAATGTTGTTCTCAACCCACTCGCGGACCTCGGCGCGGAGAGCGGCATGCGTCTCGTTGAAGTAGGGAGTGTGGTACTACAGGGCAGAGGTTAGATCATGCGCAATCTGGAAGCGGCTGTAATTGACTTACGGCCTGGTACCAGTTGGGGTCGGCGTAGGGAATCAGGTCGCCAAAGGGGTCGAGGGGCTCCGACTCGTCATTGCTCTTCGCGATGACCTTGGGAGCGGCCTTCTTGGGCTGGGGGGCGGCAGCTGCGCGGTCGGGCTCGGCAGCCTTGGGCTTGGAGTCCAGGGAGCCGACCAGCAGCTTGGCCTTGTACTTCTTCAGGATGCCCTCATTGTGGTACTTCCAGAACTGCTTGGAGGCGTCCTTGCCAGCGACGCGCTGTAGGATCTTCTTGCCACCTAGGGGAGAGAGTCAGTTACAGCATCCTCAACATGAGCAGCAGCAGGATAGGGCGAACCTGGGTGGTCATCTTGGAACTTTGTGAGGTCGTAGACGTCGCCGTCGACGATGATGTACAAGTCCTCGGGCTTGTTGTGCGACGCGACGTCGCCAGTGCTGAAAGTCTTTGACATTGTGGGCAGGATGGAGCTGCGTCTCTCTGCTGTCGTGCCTATCGGGATGAACGGATGGATTGGATGGAATTGACCTCGATGGACAGTCGACGGATGCTGAAGGAGAGATGAGAGAACAAGGAAGCTGGGTGGGAGGATGAGGGGGGAAGAGTGAATGTTTAAAACTGGACGCACTGGGCAAGGTGTGTCTTGTGTCTTGTTGTCTGTCGGTCTTTTCTGGGGGGGTAAGAAAGTGTCAAAGGAATCGAGTCGCGACGGCCATGGTCGGCAAAAGGAGCCCAAGGACCAGACAATCACATGCTTGGGTCCATGTACCTTTACCTTGCTCCATCACCGTGGACCGCTGACCCCAGGACCAAGTACGGCGGCCGCAGCCGCAGCCAATGCACCACAGGAGAGGGACGATGTACTGCGCATCGGAATTCTGGCCGGGGGATACATGGTGCCCTGACAGGTTACAGATACAATGGCTGCTGTGCAGTTGCACAAGGCAAGGCACTCCAGGCTGGGGGAACCGCTGCCCGAGCCTTGGTTTCCCATTAACCCCCAGCTCCCCCACGCGGCAACCACAGGAATGTATCTCTACATGCACTGTGTATCCGTCGAGCAACGTACATACGGAATATGGGGGCAAATCTGCGGGGGAATCTGCAGCGACTAATGACATTCGTAGTATTTGAGAGAAGCGGTCGATGGACACTAACTTTCCCAGGTAGATTAGACTATGGCCCGGAGGCTGGATTCATCAGTGGGCGGGCTTCAAACAACTAAGCACCTCGAGACAAAGGCCGTGGGCTATTCCCCTTGTCATGTGCCCTCGTGCATCCTGCTCTTGTGCCGTCTATTCGTGAGTGGCATTGTCAGACATTTCCGGCCTTTTCTTACTCCCAGAGCCACGGCAGGAGAACAGAAAAGTCGGGTGCGTGTTTGGGACGTGGTACAGCCGTCTGCGGGCATGGCATGTGATTCCCCAAGTTTTGTTTCGGGCGTTGCATCCCTTTTCGGCTGATGTCATCGAAGCATCTGTCATCCTACAGTCCGTCCAATGCGTTGCTGTGCTGTTCTTCAAAAGGTGGGTACTTACCTCGGCTTCTTTGTGGCGGAGACCACCGAGCGGCCAATGGGAGATCCGCGGTTGGTCAGGCGGGACGAGCTGAGGACGTACCGCTTTGCTGCCCATGGCACATCGACACTCTCCGCATCCCACGATGATTACCACTGCGACCCGAGTCAGCACATGACCATCCGGACAACAAACCTTGAAAAGGCGGAGGGGAAGACGAATCCCCCGTGGGACGAGTTGCCGGAGATTAACGTGCTATTCGGCTCTCAATCCTTCTAAGGAATAGCATGTGGACTTGTCTGGAGTAATGTAGGCTGGATAGCCCAAGTAGTGGAACCGGGGAGGCTGGGCCTTGACCGTTTGGTAGACGGATTTTCCGGCCATCTTTCAGTTGGCACTTGGTAATCGCTACCATCATAGGGGATCACGAGCCGATCGTGGGTAACTGCTTGAGCTGATTCCCATTCAAGGTTTCCTACCTCTTAAACACCAGGCGACGGGTACACGGTAAGAGATGAACACGTCTAAAGTTCGCCTTGAGTACGAACAAGCAACACAAGTAACACACACACTCCCCGCCCTTTGAGATGGCAACATGTCTTCCTTTTGACCCCCAAAACGCCGAGTTCCACGCCAAAACAAACGAACAGTAGGTATCATCATATCTCAGTTCTTCCATCCTTGCCATCTGCAATTGATAGACAGCACCTCCCTCAGTAAGGTTGCGTAAACCAAGTGCAGTTGCCGCTTAACCGACGCCGGGCAACGTCCGGATTAAGCACCGCGAGGCTTAGCCTTGGCCGCCGCCTTCTCCTTTTTCTCGAGCTTTTGCTTCTTTTTCTTTTCCTCGTTCTTAGCGTCCAGCTTCCGCTTCTGCGCCGCCTTCTCCTCTTCCGTCTTGGGGATCACCTTGAAAAAGCCGTCCAGGCGGACCTGCTGGCTACTCTTGAGGTTCTTCTCAAGCCTGGCACCCCCCGACCGAACACGGTCCTCGGAGAAGCCCTTCTCCGTCACGAGAAACTGCACAAGGCCTTCCATATCAGGCTTCTCCCACTTGAAGTCGCAGAGCGGGTCGTCCGCAGGTCGGACGTCGGGGTTGAGGAAAAGCTCGCGGGCGTCCTGGTACGGCCAGTCGTCGGGGATCGTGTACTTCTTCTTGGGGTCGCTCTGGATCGACTCGACCAAGTTTTCCAATGTGCCGTGTTCGCGGATGAGCTTCAATGCCGTCGACGGGCCGACTTTGGGAATGGGATCGAGGTAGTCGCAGCCGAGGAGAATGCAAAGATCGACGAACTAGACATGTGTCAGAAACGATATGCACCCAAATTCAAAGCGGGACTTCAGCTAAACCAACCTGCTTGCGGTCCATGCCCAAACCCTCCAGCACCTTGTCAAGGTGAACCTCCTGAATAGGCTCCTTCCGCTGCTCGCTGAAGGTCAAGTGGCGCAGCAGAATGGGCGTGTCAAATGTGAGAGTGTCCATGTCCTCACTAGCAGCCGCATACACCTTGCCGGCGCGGGCGAGGACGGCGCACTGGGCTTCGGCTTCGGTTGGGGCGACGATGAAGGGGATACCCATGAGTTTGAGCAGCCTCTGGCACTCGGCGTTGTGCTCGCGGGTGACGCGCACCGTCCGTCTGGAAAACTTTTCAACATCCTCTGCGGTTCCCGTCTCCTTGGCCTCTTCTAGGCCCTCGTTGGCCTCCTGCTTCCTCTGGAATCGCTTGGCTAGCTCGCCTGACTTGAGCTTGGGCGGGGCACCATCGAAGACATAGAGGGGCTTGATACCGTTATCGACCATTCGCAGGGTACGGTAGAAGAGGCCCATGAGATGGGACGTTGTCTCTCCGCTTTCGTTCATGAGCTGTTGGCCATCGGACCGTACGGCGATGAGGAAGGAGTAGATGCTCATGGACCTGGGCGCGCACAAGGTTAGCGGATGACGGCGACGACGACGGCGACAAATGTCTTTGCTGGGGGGCCTACGCATCCTGGTCTCTATTAGCTTGAATCGACATATGGCGGGGAGTTAGTCGGACATACAATAGCAACCTTGCGACCAAAGTGCGCTTTGATCTCTCCCTCCTTAATGGCGGCCGGAGCTTCCTCCTTGATGATGGAGAAGAGCTGTTTAATGCCCATCTTGAATCACTGCTGCCGGACTGCGTGATTGGTTCTAGCGTTGGGAAATCAAACGAAGTTGTATGGCGTTTGTCGAACCGTTGAAGGCTGATCTAGGGTATCCTGGGGTTTTGGGGTGCCGAAAATTGGAAGAAAGAAACTTCACGCCGCAGGTGACGATGGGAATGTGGTGTGGTCAGGAAAAGGCAGAAGTGACGAGCACGAGCTTGACGCGCTCTTCGTGAGGTCATGACGCGCCTTTCAGTGCAGAGCCCCACATCGCGTTTAATTGACGAAAACCGGTACCGGCTGGTTGCAGCTGGATGCCCTGACTTCACCATTTCACCAATTCGCCAGCTGTTTAGTCCTGGCCAGTGCTAATTAACGACTACTTTCCATGCCTTAGCGCTTATCACGGATCCTGCGCACTGCTTCAACTCTTTTGGACTTGTTGTTTCTTCTCAGTGCGATAAGGAATGAGACAACTACAACCATTGATCTTGTGATAGCTTTCACCAAACGTCGACTTTGAATTGTCGCGTCCCTCTCCGGAAGAGTATAAAATCCTAAGTCTGGTCCTGATTTACTGACTGCAACTTGAAATGAACAAGACGAGTCTGCTGAATAGCGCTCGGCTCAGCCGCACCTGCAGGCTGCGCTGGCAATGCAGACCATTTCGCACAGCGCATCTTTACAGCTACAAAGAACGCTGTTGGTCCGGAGCCATTCCAAGTTTGGGACTCGAGAAAATCCTAACCTAGACCTGCAGCTCGCGTGGCGCCAGTTCGCAACATCCAATCGCTCAGCCCTAATGGCGGCGATTCCTTACCAGTGGGCCGCTGTCAGGGGACCATTTCTGCAGTCATCATACATGTAATTAAAGACCCGAGCCAAGTGTCGTAGCCTGATCCTGAGCGGTGTGGTGTTAAGTGTCTACGATGACTGGCAGAATGAACATTGTCAACCTCTTCTCGACACCTTGTCACCGCAACACACACCTCCATCTACCATTGTGCGGTACGGTGGACCAAGTTCAATCCGACGCGTACGCCGATACGACGTCCTTCAGTACGGTTTTGAGTCCCGACGATGGTTGTGCCGAGTTTGGACATTGTCTATCCCACCAATGCCTGCCCCGGTCCGCCCAATTGGCGGCCGGCTGTGAAGTAGAATACCTTATCCCTCATACCATAGCTTGGGTCTGGTTTTGCTAACAGCCGATCAGCCTTGTATGTGTGCACGATATCGGAGGATCTTCCAAAACCACTTGGCACAATGATGAATCTGGCAAGACATGGGTATCAGATCCCGAGTTTCTTGGCAGCTTCAAGGACAAGGCTCGAGTATGGACATACGGCTTCAACTCCGACCCTGCGACCAATATGACGCCGGCCAGCATCACTCTTCATGCCGACGAGCTTCTGGCCTTGCTTATGGATGTATTCATCAAGTATAGCGTGAGTTATGTGTCTACCCTGTCCCATGCCCCAGGTGTAACTCATCCACTCCAGGGCGGCCCAACCGTATTCATTGCACATGGGCTCGGAGGAACCATCGTTAAAAAGGTATTTTCCCGGGATACAAGCTTCGAAAGGGTTCCGCTAAGCATGCACATATAACTCGCCAGGCAGTCATTCTTTATTCAAAGCTGGTTGAGTATTTTCCAATTAGGGAATGCGTTGTTGGATTGATCTTCCTGGACACGGTTCACCACTGCACTGACTCCGAAGGAGTTTTGTCAACCGTCAAAGCAACGATAGCTGCGAATCTTCAGAAGAACGCCCTGAGGCCACTTCTGGAGGATATCAGGCAGTTTGCTGAAGCTGTGCGAGAAGTTAATACCGTATTTGCCGAAGAAATGCCTCCCACCTTGGGCATTCTCAATTTCGTTGCGACCAAACGAGTCAAGATCAAATCGGAGGACGACCAGACTTATAAGACTTTGGTAGGGAACAATGATTCCAAAACGCGGTCATTAGGCTCAACGTTCAACAGATTGTGCCCAAAGGACACACCAAAATAGAATCCTCACGGTCCAGAACAATTACGGTCAACTGTGATCACTTCCAGTTGACACAGTTCCCCTCGCCATCAGATGAGATCTATTGCCTTCTAACAGGCCATATCTCGGATATGATGGCAAAAGCTTCAGCAGACACGGCTAAAAGATTCTTCTTTGCTCAGCCCCCTCCGTCGCAACAAAAGACGGCCGGCCACAAGCCTCCGTCTCCAGAACCCGGTAACTTCTCATTTAGCTGATGATGTCAGAATGAACAGACTGACTCTTCTCTAGAGACCAGACAGGGACCGTCACGTCGCGCGCCAGCGATGCCTCCACAGCAGCGAGATCTGAAAAACGACCCATTTCAGCTATGGTCCAGGAAACGAGATGCCGGTAAATGTAAATATCCAACGTCCCTACCACAAATTCTGACTCGATAACACAGAAAGCCTGTACAAAAACAGAGAAATCCTCGCAAAAAGACTCGGTCACTGCGACGAAGCTCACCTTGGACTTGGTATCCACCCTATGCCCGGGACCTGCACTTGGATCCAGTCAGATCCCGACTTTACTGGATGGGCAAAGTCCAACGCCACGGAAACCTTTTATATCGATGGTGATTCAGGTTCCGGGAAGACGCACCTGGCCAAGGCTGTTGCTAATCACCTGTCCTGGACCCGTCCTCGACCAGGAGATAATATCGTGTTGTCTTTCTTCTGCAATGTTAGTGCGACAGGCAACAGGAGACCCCCGATCCTGGAGCATTTTGTTCGATGTCTCTTGGAATTGCGTCCTTCATGGTTCGATGCCTTACCTCCGCAGTACCGCGACTCTGAGCTTGGGGAGGGGAGACTTGATTTGAGATCACTCATCGACATTTTACGCGATATTATGACAAAACTTCAACTGTCAGTGACACCGCCGAAGACTACAACAGTATTTCTAGTAGTAGACGGACTAAACGAGTGCGATAACGCGTTTGTGCGCACGCTTCTTTTCCTTATAAACAGTCTCGTCGATAATCCTGCTGCTGGAGCTATGCCGCAACCGACTCAAGGTCCCACAGCTTTGAGTCAAGGATTTCCTCGAGATACTGTTCGATTCAAGTTTCTTTTCACCTACAGCGCCACTGAGACTATTTCTTTGGCTTCAGCAAAGAGAAAGCGAATACCCATTACCTACGACGTGGTTCGGAAAGAAATCAGCACGTATGTGGACAAGACAGCGGAAAATACTTTTCTAGCAAAGCCGGTTCATGAGCCCAGAGAAGCCCTTCTTTCCTGGATCAAAGAAAAGGCTAATGTCTTCTTCTGGTTTGCCAAATACTCCCTCGAGGATGTAACAGCCACAGATAAAAACCTGGAGTACGGATACTCAATGTCACGCAGACAGCTCCCGTGCCCAGAAAAGCTCGGCCAATACTACGATCACGAGCTCCTGCCGTTGTTCCAGAGCGTAGAGAACAGGAAGTGGGCGATCTGCACGACGCAGATGGTCTTACGTAGCCTTGAGTTCGTCAGTCGCCGTCAGATATGCGACGTCCTCGCCTGTGTGCACGCAGATAGCGGTTGGAAATTCTTCGATGTTCACACTGCTGTCATGAATCAGTGCTCCCGCTTGATCCGCACCTCCGATGACCTCGAATTCTCCTCCATACACCCGTCATTCGACCACCATTTTCGCTCCTATGTGAGTGAGGAGGAACAGCACGCAAACATGGCATTTCTGTGCTTAAAGTATCTGTCACAGCGCATTTTTGAGAAGGAGTTCCCTAACCCAGGCCCATGGATCATAGAAGAGTATCCTTTTTACAGGTACGCCGCTAGTCACTGGCGGGAGCACTTTCGTCGCTCGCAGGAAAAAGGCACGAAGTTGCTGCCACAGCTTCGTCAGTTCATTACTTCTTCTTGTTATAGAACCTGGTCTGGATACCTATCTTGGTCAATAGCCACGACACAGACGGCCTTTGGTATGCCTTTGTACCATGCACTGCTCTCGAGATCCATTCTCCCACCTGAAATCGCTCTTGTGCAGGCGAACGCCAGTCATCTGATACCCGATCTCCACGGCCTATACTGGAGCGATGCTGTAGCTGCTCGGGACGCATTGTCAGAAAGTGTTAGGACGTTCTTAGAAACCAAGCAGCAACAATACCCAATCCTTGGTAGAACAGTCGACCTCTGGACGTACCGCCAGAATCATACGGTTGTTGACGCCGCCGGTCGTACACCCTTGATGCATGCCGTAATGGACCCTCAAGGATTGCCCGACATGGTCAAGTATTTCCTCCAGGAACGTGCGGATGTCAACCAACGAGCCAGCAACGGCGAGACAGCGTTGATGCTTCTGTGCAGATGTCTCGATACACCAAATGATGGGCTCATCTGCCACCTAGTAACTTCACTTCTTGAAGCAGGAGCTAACCCGAACGCGTCAGACTACAACGGAGAGACCTGTCTCTATATCGCATGCTACCGAAGTGATTTGCCGGTGGTTGATCTGCTCCTCCGGGCTGGGGCGAACCCTAATATCTCGACGATGCGCGGATTGACTCCTCTTCGCGAGGCGATCATTGCGTGCAACCCTCGTATGGACATCATTGAGCGTCTGATCGACTACGGCGTCGATCTTGACAGGAAATTCCCGTGGCCCAATCAGCAGCTCCCTTTAACTTCAGCCATCACAGAAATGAGATTCGACATCTTCCAACTGTTCTTAGGGCATGTGGAAGATGTAAACCAATTAGATGAAGGAGGTTTCGCCGCCATACACTTACTGACGGCGCCGCCGTATACCGACTGGCTACCTCATCTGCTGAGAAGGCCTGACGTAGAACTCGATCTTTTGTCGGACACCTTATCGAAGGATCAAACGACAATCATTCGAAGGACGCCTCTGTGTTTCGCCATCTCCCACAACAACTTCAAGGCCGTTGAGCTTCTGTTGCAAGCGGGTGCAAGTCCCTGCTGGTGTCCCGGGTCCTCAGACTTTTCCCCGCTCTATTTAGCAGTGGACTTGGCCAGAGTCAGCGTGGAAAGGTACTTGATAATCTTCTTTCAAGATGCTGAATTACAGAGACTTTGACCTTCATTGGGTCTTGGATTATGTCAGGTGACGGCTTGGCTAACGACATAGCGCAGCAGCGATATCAAATCTGACGACGAGAGCGATGATGGAAACGAACAATTCTATAACGCCGACGTCATCGAAATGCTCCTGGCTTACCAGTCGCCTATCAATACATTGGACTATAAGTCAAGGAGGTATGCCAAGTCACCATTGATGTTGGCGGTGACTCTCAGAGACCAGATGACAGTTGAGCTTCTTCTACGGCATGGCGCGGATCCTACGCTGGAAGAAGCGTATGGGCTTTCTGGACCCCTTAACGCAGCTGTTGACGAGGGAGACCTCGAAATTGTTAAGGCTCTCCTTGAGAACTCTTTACCCCCCAGCATCGACTACGTGCCAGAGGGCTTTGATCATGTGCTAGCCGAGGCTTGTTTTCATCGGCCAGAAATCGTCCAGCTTTTGCTAGGTCATGGAGCGGACACAAAGGTTTTCATGTCCTCAAAATACTCCATCACGCCACTGCAGAGAGCGGCCAAGGAAGGCCACCTGGATCTGTGCAAACTCCTTGCAGAACACGAGCCCGGTCTCATAAACTATCAAGCCGAGGATGGTCTTATTTGCGAAACGCCGCTCAATATCGCTGCCAGAAGTGGGTTTATTGATATAGCCCGCCATCTTCTCGAATTAGGCGCGCAGCCAGGCTTGGCGTCTTATCACTTCCACGAAACACCGCTGTGGTCGGCATGCAGCCGGGGTCGCCTAGAAATCGCGCAATTCTGCTACGAAAAGGCGCCAGAAACAATCAACACCGCATCCTTTGACGGGAAGACCCCACTCATCGTCGCTTGCGAATCGGGAAACCTTCGGCTCGTGAAATTCCTCCTCGAAAACGGCGCCGATATCACCGCAAGATGCTCCATGGGGAAATCGTGCGTGTCCCACGCGCTTTCTCAGGGTAACGGCGCAGCATGGCGGATCATCGAGGCGCTGACTGAGCATGGTCTTGGTGTCGACAACGTTGTCAGCTCCATCGGTTTCACGGCGCTCGGCGTAGCGTGCAACAAGGGCGACATCCCGACCATTCGATTCTTGCTCGAGAAGGGCGCTGACCCTGCAAACGGGCAGAAGTGGCCTGGTGACTCGTCTACGGCCTGGAGGTCTGCGTTGCACGTTGCGATGTTGAACCCCAATCCGCAGGTGGTGGCTGTGCTGCTCGAGCACCCCGAGCTGGCTTCTTTCATTGAGAACACTGACTTTTACGGGAAAAATGCTTTGCACATGCAAACCTCTGATGGAGAACTCTCTGAAGCAGTATCGCTGGTATACGCGGCGTGCCAGAAGCTGGAGCGCGAGACTGGCGTCGACCACTTTCAGAAAATGCTGGTCGTCAAGAGCAGCGAGATTTTTACACCTTTGGACATTGCCCGGAATAGGCATCACCACGGACTGAGCGTTGACGGCGTGGCGAGCGTCGACGAGATCATCTGTCGATATGTCGCCGAACTTGTCGTAATCGACAAACAAAAGATGGACGAACACGAGCACCTCATGGGTGACTTGGCCATTCTCCTTCTCAGGCGCCGTGGATATGACGCACAAGCCACGCGATTGCTGCAATCGCTGATCGTAGACTTGGAGGTCAAGGAAGAGCAGGATCACTTTGAGAGCACAGTCTGCTGGACGACGTTATGTGACGGGTGCGGAGATGGTATCGAGGAGACGGTTTATTTCTGCCGATACTGTCGGTTCACTGCTGGATCATGCTGCGCCACTGGGTTCAGGGGAGAACATGACTTGGTTGCGATACCGGTCATTGAGGAACGGAGTGTGTTGGACCTCAACTCGGACGAGATCATCGCCGTTTTGGACTCTTTGGAACGTGAATTTCTCACTGGTAAAGTGCCCACTTATGAATCATGCAGGCGTGGTCTGTCGCCCATCCCCGAATTTGGCTCGGACGTGGACGACACAACGGATCCTGTAGAGCGTCAAGATGGTGCACGTGCTGCGGAAGACACTCCGCCCATAAATCCCACGTTTGATACGGACTCGGATGACACAACACTTTCGCTGGCGTGTCTGCATGCGTTTGGTTACCTCGAGTTCCGGCGTCGGGCTTGGAGCCCCTATCTGCCTCTTGCGCCGGCAGTGTATCGACGAATCGAAGTATGGGAGCCGATGACCCGGTATCAGCGCCAGGACTTTCAGGAATGGGTCTGGGAGACCGAGTTGGCCCCCTGGAGGTTGCACGTCGAACTGGATTACTTTCTGGAGTCGGGGAGGAGGATGGCGTACAAAGACGCTGGCGTCGTGAAGACGGAGGCGATTCTCATGGATCTCGGGCGGTTGTTTGCTTGGCGGGATCGGGAGTGGAGGTTTGACAGTCGGAGGACAGGTTTACGTGAGAATCGGGTCAGGGAACTTGATAGCGACAATGATGCGGCTTAACTTGGCGCATGCTTCAGTTACATTGCAACCTCTTGCGAATTGTAGTAGTCGAAAGAAACGGGGATCATTTTGATTAGAGCGTCGCGATACAAGCACCGGTATTCTTCATATTGTTCATATTATATAAGTGCAGTAGACACCTTTTCTCTACATAGTCGTAACACACAAAGTCCTAAGAGTTGAACCTTATGCAATACTTCATGCATCTTGCAATGGGCTTGGCTTAAGGCTGTATGTCGTCAGATTGCAAGCAGCGGCAGGTAGATAATGTGAGAACTCAAGAAGCTCAGTTATCGGGCAATCGGCTGTATTGGTTAGTTGCGAGAGGAAGAAAGGCCTGTAGCCGTGACCAACAGGAAGGTAGTTGAACAGGCTGGCGCAGGCCTAAGGCTGGAATGGGTGGACCGAGGTGACGTGACCTTGTGCCTCAACATGTAATACTATTGTTGATCCCTATCTCGTTTGCAAGAATTGCTCTAGGGTCCGTCTTTACCAAAAGTTACGAGTCGAAGGATTTAGCGGGCGTTGTTGAGCTGTTCAGGACGCAGTGCTATCTTGGTCCTGGGCAGTTTCTGCTTGTGTTCGTCGATTCTCGAATTACCGTTACGTGGATTGTGGTCGAAGAATGCCCATGAAGCAAGCCAGATCTCCTGATCGTCCATCATCCCCACAAGATTATTGATGTTCTCTACAACCTTTGCGTCCGTTTGTTTCTTGTGGCTCTCGTCGGTTTAATCATAGGTTCTGGCTGACCGGCTGCTGATGGAGGCGGTAGTTATTGTCACCATCCGCTTCGAGCCTGGATGGTGGCGGGTCTGATTGCAAGTTGGTAGCGTGTTGTCGGAAATGTACAAATGATCATTGTTGTCGGTCCCAGGCCTCACTTTTGGTTCATGAGTCCAGCGATGCCACATAAATTTCAGTGGTGATGACTGGTAGACAGCTTTGCGGCAAATGTCAACAAGCCTTCAGCTTGGCTTCTCGGAATGCCTGCTACGAGTCGCAGGTCAGAATTCCGCCTTGCCAGATGCCGAACAACGCCCTCATGCATATGGTCAACAAACTTGGCACCTCATCAAATGATTAATCGACATTAAACCAGCCAACATGCAATCCAGGACACTCAAGTGGCGGAGTATCGGAGGCTTAACTAACCAATCGTCAACAATGGATAAACCGAAGACGCAGCCAAGATGTCAGGACACGCCAATCCCTCATTCACCAGCCTGATCACGAAAAGGATAGTCATCCTCCTGACTCCTCTTTTACGATACATTACTGCCTGCTATTTCTCTCTTATCTTTCTTAACGCTGGCGGATCCTTTTTCACGCGAAGACACCTGGTCGACTTGTTTTTGTTGACTTTTTATCTACACTATTTCGAGCACAAAGTCCATCGAGGAGCCTTCGATAAATCCAATCTCATCATCCTGGAGACGACGCCACCAGTCGCAGCCTTACCATGGCGGAGCTCCTGGGGACAGTCGTCGGGGTGGTGTCGTTGGGACTGCAGGTGTGCTCCGGCCTCAACACCTATTTCGACGGCATCGAAGGCCGCAAGGAAGACATTGAGGCTACAAGACGCCACTGCAACTCCATGGAATCCCTGCTGAAGCAAATCGATGACATAAACGAGAGGCCCTCTTCGTCATTTACGCATTGCGCTGCATCTCTCCAACAAGCTCTGTCCTCAGCAAAGACCGAGCTGTCTATTCTGAGCGAGTACCTTGGAAAAATTGCTACAGAGACCGGGTCATCCCAAGTATCTCTATTCTCCCAAAAGATCAAAGACCAGACGAGAAATCTTCTCTATCCCTTCCGCAGAGATCATCTAACGCGTCTTGAGGAACGCCTCGTGACCTCCAATACCACACTTCAGTCAGCTCTGGACATTGCCCAGATGTATGTTCCCATTATTGGTTTCGCTGTCGCCTAATGAATTCTCACGGGTATGCAGAGAAATCTCTCTCGAAGCCGGTCACAATATTCAAAAGCTCGAAACGAACTTCAGCTCTCTAACACAAGATGTGTCGGCGTTGAGTCTGACAATGCGTAATTCTTTCGCCGAACTACAAGAGACAACGACGGATTCCCGTCTGACCATGCTAGAAATCCAACAGCAGACCCAGGAAACTGTCTCCCTATCGTCTGCAACAAGGGAAGACAGCGTCGCCATTAGACAAGATCTTACCGAGGTCAAGTTGATGATGGCGGCAATGATGTCATCTGACGCGAGACAAGTTTTCAACAGCATGGTATCGAAACCTAATGCCTTACGGATGCTCTGCGATCATATCAGTGCCGAACAACAGCCAAGTCAAGCGCTCTATGCTGCTAAACCGCAGCTTGGGTCCAGCTTCGACACCACACAGTTGGTTTTTCCTAGCCGAATGGGCAACGCGTACCCCAATCTCGGATGCCGGTGTAGAAAGCGGAGACTCATGAAGCGCAAGAACCGACAATATGGACTATTTTTTCTCCACGAAGAAGCCGTAATCCAGCAAACTCACCTTGGCGGATGCCCCCTCGCTGATCTTGTTGAGAAAAGGAGCAAAAGGTCCTTCGGAATATCGATAAGGGTGTTCGGAGGGCTCATTTCAATGGCCATATCGAGCAATACTACTGCACCCTACGGTGCTGGTGGGTTCAGGATCTCGCCATCTTTTACCTATTATCCTGTGAGAGATCGGAACCCAGCTTTCGAGGTGGTGAATACCCTATGCGACGCATTCCAGTGCTTAAACGACAAAGACTTTTCCAGAGTGATGCAGCGAGGAATACAAACGCTGCAGATCTTATTCAAGACAAAAAGATCGTCACCTTTCGATGTCGATCAGTACGGCCAGACCTTGCTTCATTTAGCGGGCTTTTGGTTTACATTTCTTGGAAGCAACCAAGATGCCACAAAATGGAGTTCTTTGTTGGAGTTTCTGGCAACCGTTGGCGTTCCCTGTGAGCGACCAGATAATGATGGAAGGTATGTATGAAAACTGCAATTTGATGCAATGTGAAGCTTGGAATCTGATTAATTTGTGCTGAATAACTAGTCTAGCATGCCATGCAGCCTTCGAAGCTTGGGCGGGAATTAGATCTTTGATCAAGTTCACGGACGTTCACCTGTCATCAATCATACGAACGCTCGACGTTTTGTGTCCAAAAAACGTCGTACTGGATCGTGAAAGCGAGTTCATCATGGGTCGGCCATCGAGGAAGCAAAAGAACATGTTTAAAGACGTTCCAGTGAGGTTAGGTCTACACCGAAAATGGGCTACCAACTCAACAATAAAGAACGACCGTACGTGACCCCTATCCAAAGGCCAACACGACGAGTTATGCGCGGCAAGTGAATATATAAATTTCTAACCTGGAGCAGTATATGAAGGTCCTGTTTTACAGGCTATTGTCATGCAAGAAAAAGGTGTCCTCCTCGCACTCTTGGAGAAGCACATTGATGTATCTGACGTAGCCCTTTGCAGCCAAGACGCATTCGGCCAAACCGCTCTACAACACCTCATTCCCTGGACTGCAGGTTTAACAATCTTTCTAAGCCGGGTCCCAAAGTCGGCCATCCTGTTGGAGCGTGATCAGGATGGAGAGACTATGCTAGACCTTGCGCTGAAATGGAGTGGTTACGTCTGTTCTAACAGATTCACCAAATGTGACAAAACGTGCTCATGCGCAGAAGCAGTCGACATGTTGCTGAAGGCTGATTGTCTCCCCTCAACCATTGGATACACCGACTGGGGACATACGTTACTTTTGGCATCAGCTAAAGCGCAAAATCTGTTTGTGGAAGATCTACGAACTCGACGCCAAGAATTACAGACACTTGCTGTTGAACATTTAAGCCCAGAGCAGGTTGACTGCCTGGACCTGTTGAGACCTGGGATTCTGGATCGCAAAACAGACGAGGTCCTCCGTACATTGGAAAGCATCGGCTTCAAGGTTCCTGCTGCGCTACGAACAACCTATTCCGACACAAAACTTGAGGAATCCGTCTTTCATAGCATCTTTGTATCCTTCAGACGCAATTCATCACTCCTCGCGGACATCTTTTACCTCAAAGGATTTCACGAGATTGATGCGACCGACTCCCGCGGTCTGACTCCTTTGGCATACACAAAAAGCCCATTCGACTTAAACTTTGGTATCTGGCTTTTGCAGCATGGAGCAAACGCGAGAGTTCAAATGCCGAACGCTGTGGTTGGATACACAGCCGCGCACGCATTATTCAGCGACCAAATCGACTTTGGTAGCCACTGGGGCTCGGTCTACAGAGTCTCAGGAACCGAATTCACAAGGCTGGTGTTGCAGACCAAAATTATGCTAAATCAAGAGGATTTTCAGGACTCATGCCGATGTGCCTGTTCAGCGGATGGCTGCCACCCTTATGCAGTTGCGTTCAAACAAGTCGGAAATAGCTGTGGACATTTTGCGACGCAAAGCGATGTAGAGATCATGGTAAAATTCGTGCATGAATTCATCTCTAGTCTCAAAGCGAGCAAGGATTCTCAGAAAGTCTGAGACTCTTGTTTCTTCGAGCAAGCACATTCGGTATTCTTCGTCTACGTCACACTTGTTGCGGCCAGTTAGGTGAGCTGAGACATGACGAAAATGAGATTGAAGAAATACTCGAGGAAGACGCGCTCATTTTGCGACAACTAGAAACTCTCCTGGCGGAGTTTGAAGAAAAGCTGGACGAACTGGGCTGTTCGTTGACGGATTTCTTCCAAACGTATTGGGCGGAGAGAATGATCGGAGTGCTCCGTGAATTGAAAGGACAGGTTCTAACAGAGGCGGAAATAGAGGGTGCAAGGCGTTTGGGCATTGATTTGAAGATCGGGACGGAGGGCAACGAAGAGGCAGAGCAAGAAGAAACGGAGGATGGACAGGAAAGTGATTTTCAGGCCACATTTTGGGAACAGCAGATAGACTCTTTGGTTCGGTTGAGGGTGTGATCGTGCTTTGGTCCGACCAAAACAAATCAATCAAGTGGAACTAGATGCGCAAAGAACTGTAAGATAAGATACTGCTTTTCGGGGCAAATGACTAAGGCTACTGGTCAGGCAGCTGAATATTTGAATCGAAGCAAGTACGACAAACCGAGATTTCTGGCGATATCAACAAAAAGAAGCCAACTGAACTCTCTCCAAATCACCTGCAGACAGAAGATAAGTTCGGACGTTGACAACTGCCCCGAATACCGTCTGCCCATCGTTCTCCAGAACAAAGATCCTTAGCAGATCGGAGCTCGAGAATCCCATTCAAATCAATGTAAACCATTTAGTTGTTGTTTCAGCAGAAAAATGTTTGATTAGACTTGACATCTAGAAAGAATCCAATCATTAAGGCTGCGTCCTACAAGCCGAAAGTATGAGCTCACCCCTCGCCCTCAAATCGCTGGGCTGGGCATACAACTTGCAGTTCCCATCACTGTTACAACCCGAAAGTGAGCAGAGCATCACAAGCTTTCTGCTCCTTTGTGAAAGTCTTTGGTTCAAGCACGCATGTGGCGCCTCTTGCTCTTCCTAGCCTTAAGCTTGCTCTTGTAGCACTCCGGCCCAGAGAGGGGAGCGGGTGCCTTGATCTCCTCAGTAATCGAGGCGCCGGCCTCAGGAGTTTTAATCTCCACGATCTCGGAACCGTAAGAGCCAGAAGCAGAGCTGCCACTGTTGATAAAGGCAACGCTCTTGGCCCAGTCGTCAGTGCCGTTCTCCGGATCAGGGTCAGTAGGGCTGCAGCTTGCAGTTCTAGAAAGGGGACCGCTGACGGGTTGCCATTCGCGCTTGTCAGTTGCGGCTAGAAGGTTCTCGGCAGCTTCAGGAAGCCAGCCGTTGATGAAGTCGCCGTGGAAACTGTAGCTTGAGCCGCTGGCGAGCTCTAGGGGGGCCTTGCCGGTCCAGCCGTTGGGCAGCGCCTTGGAGGTGTCGTAGCGGACGGAGAAGCGTAGCTGAGGGATACGCTTCATGCCTTTGGGGCACCAGTTGCTCGTTCCATATTGGTTGCTAGAGTAAACAGCCTCATGACTGTCCGGGTTGATGCAGTCTTGGAAGCGGAGGATGGTCTGGAGACGGCCCTTCACGCAGCTCTGGGTAGGGAAAGCAGCCTCGTCCTTGGGGCCACCCTCAGGACCATACTCGCACCACCAAGACATGGTGCTCTTGGGGTCAACGTCGGCCTGGCTGGTAGCCAGGGCATTGCCAGCCACGACCTTGAAGTCCTGAGGGAAGGTAATATCGGCATCACCGATGTTGTTGTAGTAAGCTTTAAAAGAGTTGGGCTCGATGGGGATGCGCTCGTCTCCAACAACGGCATACAGGGTGGGAGTCCAGTACACTGACAGGTCGTTGGGGTTGGTGTTCGTGTTGCAGCCGGTCTGAACCTCAGCACTGGTAGTAGTATTGGCGGTGACAGCGTCGGATCCGAAAAAGCTGTGCATGTGGCTGACGTACTGGCCCGGGACAACGATAGGGTCGATGTTCTTTCGGAAAGTGAATTTGGCATCTATCTGATGGTATGCCTCAGCGGTGCCCGTAAAGGCCAGAAAAGCTGCAACTAAGCTCATCGTGCTCTTGTTTTCCATTCTATTGGCAACTCAGAAAGAATCAGGTTTAATACCGCGGCTTTGACGGCACGACTTGCGGAAAAAGCGAATGTGGAAATGGCCGCACAGAAGGAATAAAAGAATGAACGGCTGCTCAGCAACCAAAAGTAAGCAAAAATATTTAACAAAAAGAATGGCTTGCGGGGAAATGTTGTAACAATGTAGCAGAGCGGCTGGCGGCAAGGCTATATATAAGGCTGAGTCTCATCTGAATTTATCTCGTGCCTTTTCGCTTCTGGTCCCGAACTGCCAATGTGTGGTATCCAGGGGAGGGTCAACAGGCGCCCACATCGCACCCTGAAACGGTAACTAAGGTGTCGATTAAATGGAACTGTGCTTGTCACTGGGCTAGACAGCGGCTTGAACCACCAAAAAGGAGGCTTCACGGCAATCCATCGGTCCTTGACCCATCTCTAGATGCCGAACATGGAGAGGCATGCGTTAGTCTAAACACAAACTTGTGCATCGGAGAAAAATGCAGAGATTACAGTGCTAGCGCGGTCCCCGCGATGTCTGGCGCTTCTGCACAGCTCACTGGGCATTGCCAAGCCCTTCCGGCTGGATGGGCACAACAAACCGTTGCGCGTTCCATTTCTTGGACAAACTAGGGACGACACAGGGCGTTGTCTGGGAAAGGCTACTGAATCTGGAGATTCATGGTCAGAGGAGGCCTTAAAGAAACTACACTTTAAGGGCAATGGCGTTTGGCCAGTAGAGAAAACTTCTTTCTAGACTTGATGTCAGAAATAGGCAATGACCTGTCCGCACCAAGTATCATGGACGCAGATGGCGATGATAGGCTCGCTTGATATGATGGCGAAGACGCGCTTTCGCGAGCGCCAATGATATGCGAAGCCATCGACGAAGTATATCAACCTATCTATATACATAATAATCAAATGCCACAGAGTCAAAACGCTTGCCTCTAAGGTCTCTATCTTGCGAAGCACGTACATGCAAGTGGTAGTGAATCAAGTGACCTGCCCATTCCAGAAACAGAGCGTAGCGACTGGCCAATGCTTGCACATTCTGACACTTTTATCCCACCGGCTGGATGCGTTTGAAGCGAGCGGTTAGCTTTCCCACAAAAGGAGACAGGGGAGATAATGACCCTTGGCGTTCGGTCTGCCGGCTGAACAGATTGTCTGCCAAGCAGTTGGCAGAGACCAGATAGGGTACGGATCTTGGGGCCTTGTATGAACGAGCTCGAGGAGACTTCGATGCCAGGATTATCTGCAAATAATACGTTGCAAAACTACATTCTTTTGTAATACCCAGCCGTGCCCTCATATGAAAGTATTGTAAGTAGTGCTTGAAGGGTCTCGAGGTAGAAGAGATGTATCGGCTACGCAACACATCTTTTTACTTGATCTACACTCAACCGGGTACCTCTCAACATGCAGAGAAGTATAAAAACGTGAAAGGAGTGGACTTTTAAAGGTTAGTAGTCATGGTTCATTTAGAAAAGATCGTTTCCGCGCAAGAGGGGTGCTCAACATACTCCTAGCCACTGTTGAAATTGTTACCACCAAAAACATTAGCATCCCGTGCGAAACGCTACCGACACCTCTGACAACCTCTTGACGGTTTAGAAGGCCGAAAACCATGTCAGGTCGTGTGGTACAAAGTAGGTAGCTGATTGGTCCCATCGCAAGTTTTCAAGAAACTCGGCACCGTTACGGGACACCGCTCCGGGGCCCCGCAAATATCCTGGGCCATGATATCTTTTTTTGTCGTGTAGATGGTATACATGGACGGCCCCATACCAAGCTCTGGATCATGACAAGTAGCAGCAAGGATGGCCTTGCTAGCCCATGTCTAGGGATTGAAACAAGGGCGGACTCTCCTTATATCTTAGTTACAAGTCGATTACTTCTTTGTATTGAGAAAACAACAAGTGATGGCGACCGTTTGTACGAGATTTTCTCCGGTCTATTCGATAGAGGACATTGGGATATCCGTTCTGGAAACAAGCTTAGAAGATGAATGCCCTCAAGGCCATGAAAGCTGTATCAGATGATGTAAACCATCATTTACGCCTAGAAGGGCTCACAGCAAATGCTTATCCAAACTTGAAACTTCATATCAGTTATGGAGCAAGCAATGCGTTGTGATCCCAACCCACACAAGAGCTGAAGTGTCTAGATGGATCCACAATACTACGCCATGCAGTACGAGTAATTAAAGGGCGGCCTATGTGGGGAGCACCGTCCTGCCAACACCGCCATGTATCACTTTAGGGGTTGAAAGTCGAAAAGTATCGACGATTGATTAGCGCGGAGAGTTGGTAGTTTCCCGGTGTTTAAATCGTGCAAAGAACCTCTTTAATTCGTCTCCACTGTACACCCCGACCTCAGATAAATATATGACTGACGGTAGAACAGCTAGCATGCTTTGTTTCGACATCGACACTGAAAATGGAGAAAGAACCGAAGATACAACCACAGACCCTTCACATCTATCTGAAGAAGGACCTTCTCATTTTAGCTCACCAAGACATAGGCGCCGCCTCCGAGTAAAGTTGTCTAGAATTCGAGATGTGTCTCTATATTGGTGGTTTTACGATGAGTCACCAATCACTACCTCGTCATCAGGGCTTGGTATAATCAGGCGATCATTCGATCAACTAGCCTTTTATTGGTCTGTCTGCCTACTGAGGAATCGACAAGGTATCTGACTATCAGCAAGCCATCATGAAGCATATACTCATCTTGCAAGTGTTCAGTGACCTTTCTTTGGCGCCTGAAGCAGTGCGTAATGCCTTCAACATTGAATTGTTTCTACAAAGTTTGTAGCAGAAGCAAAACAAGGGTTTCTTCTCTATGGTGACAGGCCCTTTGACCACAATTCGTTCGCCGCATTCTCCATCTGCCCACGTCTAAAAAGTAAAATTCTTAGTTGGATCTTTCTCTCCCCAATGTAGGTCCGATTCCAGATTCCATAAGGCCTTATTCTTTTTCTTTTTTTTTATTCTTCTTCTTCGGTTTATTAGACTTATCCTCGGTCTTTGTTGAGCCTATGGTACGAAGACTGATGGTAATGTGCTACCCACTGAGGTGAGTTATCGATGGCTTACTAGAGTTTGTCAAGCGTCGTTCTGCATGAGAGTCAGGTGTTGTGCTCGAGGTTTGGTCCAGGGAATTCGGAGGTTCGAAAGCCCGCCGGTTTTTGGCTGATCTCGGAATCTGCGTTGCGTTGACAGCCTTGGAAAAAAGTTTCCTCCAAACTTGTCGAGCGCTCGGTAAGCAAGCCACAACGATTCCGACGCAGAGTTCAATGTGGGACCATATTGCAGTCTCCAGAGCATCGGCTAAGTCCAGGGTCAGCATACCCAACAACAAACTTGGGAAGATTCGATTGGAACCAACCTGATACATTGTATGACGTTGCGAAAAGTAGGGTCGCTTTGATCCGATATGCACTCACTGCCGTAAGACTGCTGGTGATTAGTAAGGTCTCCGTCGAGTGCTGGTCTTACTAACAATATACCCAGGCTGAACATGAATATAACGCCTATCTTCTTCCTCAGCTGCATCCGCATATCGTAGATTTGCGTCAACGGCAGAGCCAACATCCACACATCTAATGCGACATTGAGAGCTCCATGGCAGATGGTGAAAGCGTTTCGGTTGATACATCTACCTTTGCCCTCTTTGGCCCAGCCCAACCAGGCAAAGTTCAAAGGCTGGCAAACGGCAAGCTGGGTGGCGACGAATGAAATCCAAAGGAGCAAGCTGAAGACCTGCGTGGACCACAATACCTTCCGAAATCTTTCATCAGGGAAAATTCGAAGGTAGAAAAACAGGATTGAGAACTTCAAAAACGCCAGACAAGTGAAATACAATATTCCGAAGAAAAACAATATCTGTATCATGTCAGCCAATGCAAAACTTTCAGGTTGGCCTTTCCTACAAAAAGAACCTGATTTATCTGATCCGGAGTGAGGGTCCATACGTCTCTCCCAGAGCCAACCCTTTCGGCTGCAGAAGGCATGAGTCAGTCAAGGCCTATTTGCAAGTACGGAGACGATGTAATACCAAGGATTCCTGCCGGCAGAAAAGTAGTAAGCACGCCCTACGTAACAGTCAGAGAAATCCGACGATGGCAATAGCGAAAGTAGGGGCCACAAACGTATGCAACAATAATGGCCGTATCGTCCCAGCCCCAGGGTGAAAGTCTCATCCACTTATTTAGTCCGCGTACTATGATGAAGAAAGTTGGAAACCCAAAAAGGACCGGCCGTAAATAGTGCATGAAGGTGTCCCGCTGGGCCACAGGCACGCCGCAGTTTGCCATGGACTGATTTTTGGCCACTACAACAATAACTTGTGAATCTGGTGGTCCTTCTGCACTACTGGTAGCGGATTTCAACGCTCACCTAACATTTCTTTAACTGTACAGTTTTCTGTAACGCATAGCTGTACGCTGTGTGCTAAAGAAGTGTCATGACACACACAGGTTTGGTTTGTCATGGAGCAATTGAAACGGGCGGTCTCTTGGATAAAACATTTAATCTTTGTCCCTGTTAGCCAGCCATGCCAGGATAAAAAAGTTTGGGACATGCTTACTGCACATGTTGGAATCGCCCGGTGTGATAGGTCTGCCCCAGCAGCGACACTTACGAAGCCCAAGAAGCAGGCAAGTAGTACCATGAAGCGAACACCGGCCATGATGAAGGTGACTACTGATTAACGGGGATGCAGAAGCCTTCTCGCGCCTAACCAGAATCACTCATAACTTGTCTCTTGCCTGACCTGCCGTGTGCGAGGTTCGGCCTCTGTAGAGAATCGTTTAGTTGAGGTGATGCAATCTAACCTGAACACGATTCACGACTACAATGCAAAACGTTGAGGTGTTTGAAGAAGAGGACGGCATCGACTATTATGGGCGAAGTTACTCCTCTGCCGAGCACGCAGCGGAGCAAAGATGCCACTCAGCTAGATGCACGCCGGTCTGGACTTCACATACGGCCGCATGCGGAACCTATAAATGAAAAGCTTGCTCTACTTTGATTGAGACGAGGCCAACGGCCCCGATCGTCGAGTTCAGCCCCTTCAAGCCACACTTCTAGTTTCGGGATGATCCGGTAAGTCCCGAGCTGTTCTTCTCGGAGGTCAGACCACATTACTTCGCCATACATGCCACTAACGCCGTAGATACCCTGAAACGCACGGGCTGCTTTGTTGTGGCGGTCGCGACTGTTGTGCGCCAAGCATGGCCTTTCGTTCCCTAGCATCAGCGATGCATCGGCGACAGGACGTTTGCGTCGCCAGTTGCGGAAGTTTCCAAGAATTCGGGATTTCTCCTTTAGGATTAGGAGAGAACTTAAAGTTAATAAGTGAAAAACATGGTCACTTAAAGTTTTCCGAACAATGAAAAAAGATTGAAATGCGTTTTTCATTCCTCTTTTGTCCCGCACTAGAGGTGGAACATCTAGTTATACTAACGCTAGAAAGGTTCGTGATTGAAGAACCAGAGCAGGACATAAGACGCTATCTTTGGGAGAGAATACGTCAAGCTTAGTGAGTTGCCATATGGAGCACGCCTCAGAATATCCTTGTAGGAGTTTTCAAGAACCAGATTGCTCCTAGTCAAGACAAGAGGATGGTCAAATTCCTTTCGAACCATGTAAATACCATGAAGATTTGAGGACTGAAGACAGTGCCCTGTCGACTGGACAAACCAATGTACCGGAGAGACCGGTTCGATAGAATCAACAATATTCTTGACCAGAACCATGCAATTATCCACAAAAAAAAGATCATCTGATGTGGCACAGGGCTGTGAGAGCTTGTGTTGGTCTTTAGTGTGTGAGCTCCATTTTCCTTCGTTCACAAACTTTCGCTCCAGGCATGCATACAGACAGAAACAAAATCAGGTTAGTAGTTCAAGTAACTAGAAAGCAACATCCAAAGCATTCCAAGCCTAGCCAACCCGAGCCGTCTCGGAGGTGCGCAACGGACCCTTAGCATCACTTTGATTGTAACCATCGAGGTACTTTTTGTTTGGCGAGTTCAAATGGCACGGAAAAAGCAAATGGCTTGGGTTCACGTTTGTGTGACGGTTTTCAAGGCAATGCTACACCAGTTTGGTTGCGATATGATTATCAAAAGCATCGTCATAGATGGATCATCCAATTGAAGGCTGCTGGCCCTGTACGTGAATGGAGTTCAAGTTTCATTGAAATCGCTCCTTTACCAAAGCTGTCAAAGACTTTGTACACATGACTGCTCATTTTCATTGACCAAAAGCTTTACGTTCTTACTAGAGCAGTAAAAGAAATCTATAACTGCCCTATTCGGTCTACAAGTTATGCTACTGTTGTCTTCAATCATTGGTGCTGAAACCGGACCTACAACCTAACCAAACATCAGCACAATTCGGCCGATATTGCACACGATCAGAGCACTCACCCTACTACTATCCTTCAGTTGCTATTCGGAAAGCAGAAAATCGTAATGTGTCATTTCATCTGGAAAGACAAGGAATGCATGAGCTGTGGCCTCTTTTTTAACACAAAACTTACCGCTTGTAGACATGCGAAGAGATCGAACGGCAGATTGTGCAAGAAGGTGTACACGCAATTTGCGCAATCCGAATTTCGTTGCCAACAGTGCCTCCTGTCAGAAAGACCTTGGGAAAAGGTCAAAACCTTCAATGAAAAGAGTGAATATTACAGTGATGACTCGAGAGATTAAGACTACGAGGAAGCTGAGTTAGAAACCTCCACCTCCGACGGAGAAAGTGACGACTCGAATGATGAAGACGATGAATCAATCTCCTGTAGCTGTCAAAACCGGAAAAGGAAGCGTCAGCAGCTGACGGAAGGCATGTAAGTGGGAGAAAGTGGGAGGCTCGAAGTCCCTGCAATGAGAGGCGAGATAGTATTTCATTGATGGTATTTCATTGTTGAATTAAGACCACACGTGTTCGAGGCAGGATGAAGGTAACAGAAAGACAGGCGAGGAACAAGACAAATGAAGCTTTAAAGAAGAAAATAGAACTTAATGGAGGATCGCCGAAGTCATGGTGGTCGGAGTAAGAAATATCTTGAGGGCACTCACTATGCGTTCACGGGGGAAGGATAAACAAAAACAACGCCTTAGTACATAGCATTTCCAGCGTCGGAGACACGATACAACCTTTCAAGAAATTATTTTAGATAATCAACGCTTGCTATTCAAACAATTTCCGGTCAAGTATTGAAATGCAATTTGTAAATCACTTTTGGATCAGTTCTCCCGAAACTCCCTGCTTCATTTACACACAACACCATGTTTTAACTCCAGTTGCCCAACCTCCGATTCCCTGAGCACGAAATTTATGAAGTTCTCTCCAACTTCTTCTTATGCAAAGCCTTCACCTCCTTGTCTAATCCAGGAATTGGACCCTGGACGAGGACGTTCGGCGCAACTTCATTAATGGAAAGCGTGTTGACCTTCGTCCCCGGCGTGATGCCGAACTCCCTCAACCAAGACGCATACTGCGCCGTAGATGATACATACACGATGGGTCCCAGACCAACCCAAGCATGCGCGGCGGCGCACATTGCGCAGTGCTCGCCGGAGGTGTACACCGACGCCTTGGCGCGCTCTTCAGAGATGAGATTCAGTTGCGCCCAGCGTGCGAGGGTGAATTCCGGATGTAGCGTCGCGTCAGGCCTGCCGTCGCCATTCTCACCCGTTACGGTGCGATTGCGGTCTTCGCGGATGATGGCACCGTTTGCATCGACAAGAACGGAGCCGAAGGGGTCATCGCCTGCTTCGAGGGCTTCTCTGGCGAGCTCAACGCAGCGGCGGAGGATGTTGAGATCGGGCGACTGAGCCATCGTGAATTGAATAGTATTTGTGTGTGGTTATCAGAACTTCTTTTTCCGAGACTTTAAAGCAAGGCGATGTATGCTTGTATTATGATTATATGACGTTCATGGGGGGGTGAAATGGAGTCTGACAGGAGCGGAGATTATTAATGTTGGTGACCAGGGCATGTAGTATAACAAAGCGGGTCCGGATAAACATTAGGCCAGCAGGCTTTACAGACTATCACTTCTCATATTCGAAAAGGAACCGCTTCAGAGTACAGCGTTCGGAAACTGGCCGCTGGAGCCCAAGGCCACACCAGCATGCGCACCTGAGTAACTGACGTGAGCAGCATTAAGCAACCTAAGCTGACAACTATGCCACCCCGATTCTTGGTCAACAAAGAATATCTACAAAAAGTCTCGGCTGGGCTAGAATGAGTTGGCTGGTCTTTGACTGACAGGAAAACACATGTGCGATACACGCCGACTCCAACACAAACTGCGTCTGGAGTAGCCGCAAGATGAACAATATCCCAATTACACGAGGTCAATTAACATTGTACATGTGTTTCTTTGGAAAGCACGTCGTCTGGACTAGAACAGATGCTGATGTCAATGTTGTTACGCGAAATCTACTGAATACGTCGGACACGATTGGTTGTACTGGCTTCTCAAGTCGGGTACACGCTCCTTGCTTCTCCGGACTTGAAAGAAACGTCAGTTACACAACGGCGCACAAGAAAGAAAACAAATGAAATCGACGCAAATAACGCCTTTGTCCGCTCTTCCCCCTGCTTAAACGAGTCTGTGTTCTTTACCGATGTTGTGTCGTTTGAAGACCGATGATCAGTACAGGACGTAGCATAAAGGTATATCTGGTCATACATCCTAAGAACATCCTAATTACTATAATAACAGGTAGAAAGATCAAGTTTTTCATCATTCATTCTGCTTTATCGAACAGTATTATCACAGTCCCTGCTCAAGTTTCGAATTCACTGAGTCTCGGGATTGTCCTGCGGTGCAAAAAGTGATATATCATATTTTCCTGTCAGCAATCAGGGACTATGAAGGCCACCGTCCCCAAATATTGATGAACAAGGCAAAAACCTATGTCTATAAGCTAGGAAAAAGAGCGAATTCAGAATTGCACGATGAGTGCCCGCGGGACGAGCCGGAGTGGAGGACGGATCAAACGGAATTGAGTTGTTGCTACTCACCGCCCCAAGCGCTATAACGAGACCATGGCTGGCGACATTGGTTGACATGTAGAGTGTCGTCGTTTGTTTTCTGTAAGGCGCGCAGTAATCTTGCACCAATGTATTTTAAGATAGCTTTTCGTGCTTCAACGGTATTATGTGTTTGGGGTATGCGACGCGTGAGGATTTGATGATTTATACAGATGCCGTTGGAGGAGTTCACAATCAATATCAGTTAGAGGACAGCCTCTGCACACTATCTTCTATTTTTCTCACATCCTGAAAATATGTGTGCTCGGGGCTCAGGATTGCTCAGGATAGGGCTGGGATCTAACTACAGGCAGAAGGAATTAGATTACGCGCAGGTCATCCCGGGTTTGGCGTGCTTCAAACAAGGAAATTTAATCTCTAGGTCACATTGTTTTTGAATGCACCGGTGTGCGCCTGAAAGGCCCTCTAAAACGATTCTCATTGTCTTCGCGACCGTGTAGTCCACGTTCCATATGTACATTATATTTACTCATTAGGGTATTGACCTGACGGGTGTGTACAGGTTGTCGTCTCCAAATATCATTTCCAATTCATCATCAATTGATTCCCTCCTGCCATCTTCTCATACATCTACAACAGATACCTGTAGTCTGGTGACATGTCGCCCAACTCCATCTTTTCGTCCTCGGTCAAGGTGGATTCGCCCGCTGTCTGGTCTCTGTGCCGGTTCGCAGCACGACAGCCAATGGCGTAAACAAGACAGGAAAGACCGCTCAGGATTACGAACGCGATGCTGATACTGTATCCAGGGATGTATTTGGGTGCATCCTTTTTCAGGAACGCAAAGACGGCGATGATTCCACCAATGTTTCCGAAACCAACCTGCCAGGCGCTTCCGATGGATCTCCGGTGGTGACCACCAAGGTTCATGTTGAACCAGCACACAATCTGAAATTTGTTAGTTATTGTACTTCCAAAGCTTGTATCCGAAACAGGTGAGGAACCTACCAGAGGCATCGCCGTGTAGGCACCGGACGCCACCATGAACAGGGCAAAGTATTGCACCGAGGTGTTGTTGTGCACGGAAATGAGGATGGCGAAACCGGTGATGGCAACGGCAATGGCGATCAAGGTGTAAAAGAAGCGGTGACGCGTCTTGTCCGAGCAGTACGCGATGAGCATGGAGAAGGCGAAAGCCACAACCCAAGGCGGCACGCTGTGCAGCTGCGTCTGGATGCTGTCGTAGCCGTACGTCTGGATGATACCCGGCGCGAAGTAGGCGTAGCCGTAGGCGGGGACGATGAGGCCAAAGTACATGAAGCCGCCGACGATGACTTTGTAATCCTTGAAGATGCGGCCGACGTCGCGGATGGTGACGCTACGCTCGGCTGCGGAGCGACCCTGGTCGGCGCGCAGCCGGGCCGAGACGAAGGCCTTTTCGTCATCGGTGAGCCACTTCACCTCCTCGGGGAAATCGGGGAGCCAGAAATAGAAGAAGAAGCTGACGACAACGGTCAAGGCGCCCTCGAGGATGAAGATCCATCGCCAGCCGGCGTAGCCCCCGATGCCGGCCATCTTTCCGATGGCGGCGGCCAGCAGGCCACCGAAGGCGCCTGCGAGGGTGGTGCTGTTGAAGAAGAAGGAGTAGCGGCGCTGGGCCTCGTGCCGGCGGTACCACATGCCGATAAGGTAGAATGCTAGAGACGTCCCGTGTCAGCGATATCCCCCAAGTTGAGTTCATCGTTAAGAAGTGTCGCATACCGCCGGGGAACATTCCCGTCTCGAATACACCCAGAAAGAAGCGGGTCGTACAGAGACCCGCGTAGTTCTTAACGAAGCCCTGGAGCAGAGTGACGAGGCCGAAGCCGAACATGTTGATGCTGAGCCAGACATGGGGCTTGAACTTCTTGAGGAGGATGTTGGACGGGATCTCGAGCAGGATGTAAGGCACGAAAAAAACGACGAGGGCGTTGTTGTACAGGGTTCCATCGAGGTTCAGCTCTTTTGAAAGACCGAAAACGTTGGCGTTTGCGATGTTGACTCGGTCTGTTGAGGCGCGTTGTCGGTCAGTTGTCTGTGCGGTGATGATGGCGGGGGGATGTGGCTGCGATGCGACACGTATGTCTCAGGGCGCGCCGGGGGGATGGGAGGGTGAAATCTCACCGAGGAACGCCAACAGGTACATGACACACAAGAACGGAATGACACGCAGGTCGATCTTGGTGATGAGCTTCGACTCCGTCGTGTGAGGGGGACACTCAACGGGAACATCGTCGCCGTAGACAGGACGATCCAGATCTGTCGCATGTTCAAGGGAGCGCGGCGGCGACTCGGCCGCCTTCGTCTCCTTGTCGTACTGCATTCTGTAAGGCTTTCCTAGGCCCCAATGCCTCCTGGTCGTCGATCTGATGGGACTGAAATGGGCTCTTTACAACCAGCAAAGGACAGCCTCACGGGAACAAGTCCGACGATGGAACAGACACAGAAGTGAGCTGAAATGGTAATGATGAAGCTCCAGGGGAAAACCACCCGAAGATCATCAGGGTGGCAGTCTGCTTTTATTTCGTCACGGTTTCTTTTTTTTTTTTTTTTCCCTTCACCCATTCCCAGTTGGAGGTGACATGGATGATGGGTTATCGCGCCGAGGTCGGGAGCCAAAGGTGCCATGCCAGGACAAACAAGACATGGTCGGAGATCCTCCCGGGCCCACATGCTCTTGGAAAAGGACGGACCAATACGGCGCGACTAGATTTGATTTGGTGCGCAGCAGTTGAGGATGGCAGGGGGGCCGTCCAAGTCCCTCCACCCTAACCGAACCCCGCGTTTACCAGCTGCAGCGTCGCAGGCGAGCGCGCTCACTGTGACCTGCAGCTTCGAGGTTACAGTCCGCGCATGTTGTTGTCGTGGACGGCTGATTAATGCCCCGAAATAGCACGCCGTCGAGGTATGACGGGCAAGGCAAGACGAGGCGACACGAGCACCTATGAATTCTCCCTCTACTTCGTCGTGCCGGGCCTCTTGCCACGCCGGGGACACCCTTTCATGGTCGATGAGTCTTACTCTGAGCTCCATACTAAATCGCCGAAATCTTAAAGTGCCCCCGTAATATCCTACCTTATTCTCACTTGTATATCCACTCCGGCCCCGGGTTCGGACATGACTCGAATCCACACCGACCGCCGATGCAGGAACTGTGAGTAATCCTGCCTACAAATCTTTCCGTTCGCGGTTGGCTCTCGAGTTGATCTTTTGTCTCATCTCGTGTCACTGTCGCACTTCGCCGCTTGCCACAGAGCGTCAGTCATGGTACTCGGTCCGATGGATGATGCAGGTATGAGACCAGCCCGGATTTAAGACCAAGGCCACAAAGCAACCGTCGGACGCCAGGTGCCCACCAGACCCGTCCAGATTCGGTCTAGAACATCTGTAGGTCATGGACGGACGATTAGGGGATGGGCTAACGTGGCGGTTGATCAAGACTTCGGTTCGGCAAGCCGCCCGGCTTACAGGTTCTGGGCAATCCACGAATTATGACGCTCAACTCCAAAAAGTTAGCAGATTACCCCGCAGATTGCAAGCCACTGCGCGCCAATGCAGGTCTTTTTGTAGCTTCCTCGACGCGGGGGGTTTGCCAGCGTCGTGGGGTTTTTCCAATGCCTCGGTTTGCGCCTGGGATGCGATGCAGTTTACGTGGGAAATCAGATCTATTACATGCTCCGGCTGGATTGGTCTGCGCGTTCAGTGTTCAGCCAGCCCTTTTACCCACGCTCCGTAACGTAGCCAATGAAACATGGCGTGACCTTTTGCTTGAGCGCGCCCAGGTGGAAGATGCATAAACTACTGACGGCGTCGTCCGGCAAAAGGATCACGAGATTGGATGCAACCTTGCTTTCTTGCTGTAGCAGACACTTTTGGGAATGTAACCGTTGGATTTTGGTGTCCTTGGCTTTCCAATGGCCTCTACATCAGACCATGGCGGTTAATCTGGGATGGACGAACAGCCCGTTTTGCCTTTTAAAAATGAAAACAAAGAAACCAACCCCCCAAGCATGTCTGTAAGGAGTTTTAAGACAATCGAAATCTAGGCCGAGCTCGCTTTTAATTTAGATACGCAAGATGTGTAGTAGCTACTAAAATGAATCACAGCATCCAGAAACTTGGCGGAATGTTAGCTAGTAAAATTTCCACTTTATGAGATGAACTCCCTCCTCTTCCAAGTACGTCACAGTCCTGTCATACATCGAAGCAATCCACCCAAGAAGAACCCCGTGGCTATCCTGAAGCTCAAGTCGTTTTATCCCCAGTACTCAATCGACGGCTGCATGACTGCACATTAGCGCTCTCAAACAGGTATTGACGACTTAACTTATCCACATGTTGGAGCTTACAGACGTAAAGCACACTCCGAGCTTTAAAAATATGGCTTACCAACGTTGTCAGTGTTTTCAAGTTCCGTCGACCCACCATTTCTATTGGTTTCGTCTGGCCTTTGACAGCAGATACCATTTCCACGAGTCCGCGGCGCTGAGCAGCCACTGGTTCGCACGGAAAAGATGGGGATTGCCTCTCTTTTAGTCAAGGGCCGCAAGGACAACGCACTATTCAAGGATGCTGTTTTAGTTGGAGACTAGCAGGAACTCCCAGAGTTGCCAGAATCCTCTTCAGGGTGAAGGGGCTTACCTTAACGCTAAGCCGTCTCCAAGATTATATCGCGAGCGACCAAATCGCAACGGAGTTAACGTCGTGGCTGCTTACTCCAGATGTGTTGCCGTGCATAATTGAGAAACCACGTCATTTATCTTAATCTTGAACATGGCCGTTACGTAGGGGTTAGGCTGGAATGTACGTCGGATCTGGGAATTATTAGCCTTTGAGGCATAAATTGCCAGCCATTCTCCTCGGTGGGACCGAATGGTTTGTGTGGTGCTCGCCATACCTGATGAGGAGGTTTTCCTCTATAACAGCATCCGAACTGTCAACCGTGTTTTTGCCCCCTGGTTCGGTCCAGTGTTGAGGAGCTGTGTCTCGAGTGTCGATTCATAATCAAAGATCGTAGGCATAAAGTCCTATCTTCGCGTCTTCTGCGACGTCTTATTTGTTGTCATACATGACACAAGTTCCAGGACATCGTTCAAAGAGCGGCAACAGCCCAGCATTGTTGTATCAAAGCGTGGAAACAAAATTCCTTTGTCTGCCATACGGGGCTCAGCAGCCACACTTGGCTTCGCTATGTAGCCACTGTTGTCATCTTGTAGAGTACCCTGGTTTCTTCTCAGATGTTCCTAAAGCTATGGCTGGCTTGAGTTTTGCCGAAAATTAACACCAAACTCGGAGAAGAAAACTCAGATAAGTCAAGGAGGCATTGATAATCAAGGAAATTGTCATCTACAGTCTGTTAGTTTCACTCGCTTTGTAATAGTAAAGCCATTGCATGACAATAGTCATGGAGTCTTGCTCGACATTTCAATGGCAAGAATTTCGTAGACTATAAGGCAATTTGAATGGCCCGAGCTGTTTGGGACTTTTCGGAGATCCATCTCAGGCTGACTAAATCAACGTTCTTCCACAGTGGGAAACTTTGTTCTCTGTGGCCCGGTATTGATACTGTCTTGGAAGCTTTATGATCTATTCGCCCACCCTCTGTTTCTAGATGGGAGGGTGTTGTGTCAGGCCGCTTCCCATGCACAGTGATGAAGTGCTTTATTTGTGTTTGAATGCAAATAAGACAACCAAATAGGCCAGAATCCTGATGGGAGTATATCCATATCTTCCAACGCCTAGTCGAATGCAACACTTCCTCATCTATAACCCATTCTTGGTCAGACCTGTAGTGACAATGGCACAATGTCCTGTAGTACCTAGCTAGCTTAAAAAGTGTGACCTCAGCAACTCCAAATGAGCCGCAGTTAGAAACTCGGAGAGCTTTGGAGTCCCTGGTGCCAAGACGGAAGATTCTAAAATTGGCCTTGATTTCGATCCCCGGCCGGAAGTAGGGCCGGCAGATTTTGGGACTCCGGGGCTAGTGTAGCCGAGGTGGGCTCCATGCGGTCCAGGCTGGAGACCGTTATCCGGACGGAAGAGAAGCCGTCGTCCGTAAGTTGCGGTTCGATGGATGTTCGACGGTTTGGCTTGCCCGGGCACGCTACAGAAATCAATCCGTATTAATCAAGATTATGCGCTCTATCCAGGCAATGGAGTAGTAATCAAAATCAAGAATCGACAAAGGAGTCCAACGAGGATACCAATATTGTAGGGACAGGACGCTGAGACTGGCGTTCGTGGCGATAACATGGACGAGGTCTGTACTCAAGCAGAGTGAGGAGGACAGTTTTTCGGAGGAGGTGAAGACCCCGCATCGCATCAGCAAATCTCGAATCGGCGGGTCTTTGATTGTATCTGTGTTGGACTCTTTTGCCCGCGACGGCCACAACGGCGCGCGCACAAACACAGGTGTTCCGTTGGGATCCCCTACCGCGACAACATCACAAGGCTCAAAAGCATACTATAAGGCCCTTCAATCCTCCCGTTGCCAGCAGCACAGCCAATCACTCCCCAGCTTTGGTCTACTGCGTTTTTTCTCCATTCCAACGGGTTTATCCATTGAGATAGCGTCCATCCATACAATTAACTAGCCTCAAACTCAGTAGTTAACACATGACACCCCCCCCCCGAACAGATTCGTCGTCACATAATCTTCTCTTCCTTACTCCCTAATCTGTTTTCAATGACTACCGCAGAGTTGTATGCTAAGCACAGGGCGCCTATCAAGTTGTTTCTTATCCGGCGCGACCGTCAGCTCAACCCTGCCGAGTTCCGCCCTGATTTCTCATACCGAAACCGAGACTCGGTGGTTTATCGAGGACCTTGGGGCTCCACGTCGCTAGGATTACCGTTTTAGACTTTGGCAAATCGCGGCGGTTTTTATGAAGGGAGCAGTACGAGACCTATACGCCAGGGCAGTTTCGCGCGCTTTACTTCCAACCTAATGGTCCGGTCCCCGTGCTCTGACAGAGAATCAAGCAGAGAAGTTGAATTCATCATAGAGATATGCAATGTCTTAGTCTGACAGGATGCCCGCGGAGTCCGGCTTGGTTGCAACATAGTTGAAGGCAGCCCTGAACCTTAATCGCCTAAGAGAGCAATGCTGTGTCCATTCAGGCTTCCGAAGACCCCTTCATGATCCGGGCCTGCCGTCGGCAAAGACACTCGACTGTCATTTCGTCAGCATCGGAACGGCGACGAAGTGTTCAAAATATTGCTTGCGGCTGAGGCTGGACGAGTAAGCCGGGTAGCCTTGGGGTGGCCAGGTGTGCTTCCTGCCAGAACCAGCAGTTTTTCTCCCATCAGGTACGACCATCTCCCGGAGATCAAGACTTCTCTCTCTCAAACACTTCGCCAGCCTCTACTGATGGTTACCTTAATTTGGTGTACTTTGGTTTTAGGGATCAGTACGATCACTCTACCACGCATGACTAGCCCGAGAAGGTATGGAGTTAAGGTCCACTGAAAAGTGCCAGGGCGATAAAGATTCTTCCGCCTGCTGATACCGTATTACGGAGTTTGAAATTGAAACCAACGAGTCAGGACCCCTTGTCCTCCATAGCAACGAAGTGGATGATTGCTCGACAATTGCGGTTCTGCCCCTACCGCTCTGGCCTATTTTGCGAATTTACGATATATTCGGGCATGCCCTTTCCACATCTAGAGCCGCGAGCCATTTCCGCTTGGTCTCGTGCTTGGTGCCACTCATCCGCATCTATATCTGGCTTCCAAGGCAGGCCTGAGATTATGCTGACATCTCATTGGCAGTGATGGTCCTGCCAGACAGGTTCTCAATTTCAATAGAAGCGGTCAAGGATCCAGCGTACGACCTTCAATTTTTCAAGGTATCCGGCAAGATGAGCAAACAAGTGCAGCGCCCCATGATACTCATATTGGTCAATTTCTCACAGCATACGCTGGATCATGTATAAAGTCCTAGTCCCTTACGTCGACGTAAGCTTAGATCTCCCACGTTTCTCAGTGCCTCTCAATCTTTCGTCACTGTTTTGCCATCCCGCACAATGTTAGCTTCCTTTGTTACCCTTTTTACAGTCGCTGGCTTCCTTGTTCCGGCAGCCTTGGCCCAAGGCCTTCCCGGACAGGGCGTCAACTGTCTGCCGAAAACATTTTCCGATCGCGACGCCTGTCAAAACGACTTTACTCACGCATGCTGCCCGGGAAGATTCTGCTATCAAAGCTCTCTTGGAGTGTGGCAAGTGTGTGTTAATCGCGGAAGTATGAACTCAAAACCAGCCTATTCACAAGGGGCAAGCTGAAGTCCTTCTCAGAGGTTAACTTATCTGCAGATTGAGCGACTTGATTTTGTCGTCAACCGTTTTTTGACATCTTTCTGTTAATGCTTGGGGCTGCGGCATTTAAATGCATGATTCGGACTCAGGGCTTTGGAATAACAGCATAACGGATAGTTTCGAGCACAAGTTGTCATAGGAAAGGGTGTTTCTTGACTATGGTCAAGAAAATAGTCAACCATATCGAAAATGTGCAATAATCTTTGTCGCCAAGTCAAGAACAGCTACATACTTTGAGGGTATGGTTTTTTAATTTTAGGCAATTCTTCCGAAGCTAGACAGTTAAACCCACATTAACAAATTGGGCTAATTATTAGATCCCAATCACCCTGGTAAACCTTGAACCTCGTGACCATACGGATACCAGAAGCCACAACGAGTCAAACAAGGCTCATAGGATCAGCGCACCGTATCATAGATACCAAACTGCCCAAATACAATTAACGAGCATCTGCCTATGGTCCCCAATGTGTCAGAATGTCAGTCAAAGAACGTCATCGACAGGCTTCCAACCGCGCTCGACCGCCTCGATAGACACAGACCATTGCCGGCATCTTCAAGCTGACCTACTTTTTGGTAGAATATCTCTGCATCTCAGCGAAAAGACGCACTTCCTTTGCACATGTCGACTTGATGTCAAGTTCGATATGCCCTACGATGAACAATAGAATGTTCGACACCAGAAATGGTGGAGTAAGTCACGCAACTGCCACTGGGATGAAGGTTTCCTTTTTCCAACTTCATCCAAGATGAAGTCTACATGTGGCTTCATCCGAACCACGCTCTTGCAGATAAGACCAGGCTTCAATGGTTCATTTAACCCTCGGCTACTCAGACAAGACAAGGGCGAGCACTCATCTCTCGTTGCACGCCTTGGACTCACTCTCATATCGAAGGGGATCAGAGGCATGAGGATCACATTCAATAGTATTTTAAAGCATGCCCAGACTCGTTCCCGCGCAAAGATTACCGGGGAACAGGCAGGTCAGCCTCACTCGAAAAATTGTTGGGCACACGGGAGTGCACCAACTAGTTAAGAGAAAACCTTCATCTCGAAGAAGCGGAAGTTGGATGAAGTCGGTAATAGATGGCAGGTAGAAAACAATGCGTCGAATGCCCCCTATCAAACAACGTCTGTCAGCATTCAGCTACGCATATGTCATCAAGACAAGAGATGGGAGGCCATGGAAAACCATCTCATCGGGCCTGAAACGGAGTCGAAGCTTACGACATCCGCTAACTGGCGATTCCGCGCCTTCCGGGTCGACCCTAAAGACTTTATTTGAGAACCCCACTACCTACGCCAATCCGGAGTATCCGTTGGTCCCGGTTACCGAGGCGGCGGGTGACATGGGCGACCTGGCTCATCTTGTAAGCGCCCCTAAGAAAAGGGTCCGTTCGGTAGACGAGGGATTTACAAGCACATAATCTGCCGGTATATTCGCATGTCCGGACGCACATGTTAGCACCATCATAGTGCAGACAGGTCCTAATTGTTTAGGAATCCACAATTGGCGAAACTGTGGCGCGGATGCAGAATGTGAAGTTCCAGAGGTCGGATTTAGGACCTCAATGCCATGCGAAAGGTTGACCGCAATGCCAATGTCAGCACGGCATTAATCTTGTAACCAAAAACCGAGTTTATTAAGCACCACCTGTCGGTATCGCTTTCGGTTGGTCTCACGGAGGCACTCCGTCATAGTCCGACTCGGATGGGTTAGGTTGACCGCATCGACTCAGAGACTGCATGTATATAGTTAGACAACAAAGGTACTGGTCTAGTGGTACAGAAAGAAGCAGACTTATCTACATATTATAAAAACCCCATAAAACACGTTGAGTTTATGGCCTCAAGCACTGTCCTCAGCATCTCCACCTGTCCATGCTCGCCTTTGACGACGAAGTACGGTCGGGTAATGCCGATGTACCCCTGTTTCGTGTTCGCTTGACGAGCCAGCATGTGTATTTCGGAAATGTAATGATCCTGTGTAGAAACCCGCATTATACACACCCGCTAATACTCATAGATACAGGCGGCGAATACATGGTCAGTTTGAGGTATTCAAGTTGAGGTGGGCCAGCCTCGGTAGACTTGACTTCTGCTAAGAGCCTCCTCTTTAAATCCCGCCATCCCCTCTCCGGTCCAGAATGTATTGTTTGTGTGTAATAATCACACCACTTGCACCTATACCGAATTCAGAGACTGTCGACAAAGTCTGTTAGTCTGTTAGTCTGTTCTGGGTCCTCCTGGAGTCCTTCAGCCAGAGAACCAGCTTAGCTGGAACATTGATGTCCCCTGCCAAATGCCACGAAAACATCGATCCTCGCGGAAGGCGCTCAACTTCTTGCTCAAGGTTTTATTCCAATTCTAAAACAGCCCAGATGAGACCGTAGCCTGTAAGTTAACAGTTGGCTGGCTAGCGCATGTACTTTTCCTTGTCTGAGGCCATCCGTCTCCAGTTTTCTATCATTCTAATAGCGAGCGGCAATCTCATAAACAAAAGAAAGCAGCGACCTCGAGAACTCAGAAATCTAATGCTAGGAATCTCGCATTTCCCCAATAAGAGAGGGAATGCTCCGTGACCAAGACTTTTCATCACGGCTCTCTAGATATGACGCTCCCTGCGTCTCCCGAAGTTCGAGGAACGACGCATGAAGCGGCACTTTCTGTTCCAAGGATCTGAATCACCCAACCCTCGTTCGACGGAACGCCAACTCTCAATATAGGCAACCCTCCTTTTTTCAACAGAAGCTTGCAGCATCACCTGCTTTCCACCATCGAACAGAGGCCTATATCATGCCAAATCTTGTTGCATGTTTTCAAAAACAGTGGGATCAGTCCCAATAATTACCAACAGTGTGCAAAGCTTGGATTCTGAATGCTGAAAACATCTCGAGTCTGAGGAATGCTTGAATCTATGGGTGGTGGGGATTTCTTCTTTGTACTCTTCGCATTCCACATCTTCTGCAAGTGTTCTCAATTTGCATGCTAACGAGGTGCATCATGTCGCAAAATGTTCACCTTGGTTGCGTCTTCAGCTCCATGAATTTCTGGGGCGAATTTACATACAGGTTGGTTGTTAAAATAGAAATGTCGTCGTTGTCAATGGACGCAATTAAATCACGCTCATAGAATCCAAAGGACAAAGACACAGGAACCACTCGACCAAGGAGACTCGCACAGCGTCACGCTTGAGGAGGTGGGAGAAGGCGTTGGACGCTAGAGGAAGGAGAGCTACGTTGTTTCTGCTGGTCTTGAGAATTGGGGTCATCTTACTTACCCCCTTGACCTCAGATATAATCTCAGGGTACGCGCAGCCATGTCGAGGTATGTAAGGTAAGGTACTCAGAGTCAGGCGAGGCTATTGCGCTGAAACAAGTGATTACGGTGGATACACGGCTGAGGGCTAGTTGACAGAGACAGCCCGAAGAGGTCCCGTAAGCCCTGACTCATAAGGGTTGTAGCTCGTTCATACTTGAGAGATCTTATGTGCAAGACGATCACTAGTAATTACATCAACTGGTTATTTACTCTGTTCAGTATGGAAACGCCCAGTTCCCTCTTTATGAATTCCGAGTTTGAAATGTTTCAAATCTGAGTCTGTCTCCAACCCTCAGGTTAGTGAATGGTGTGCCTGGGGGCACTTATTCAAACTTGTAACCATCTTCAGTTGCTCGCTGTTAAGTCAGACTGCACACTGTCCTCTCCCCACACAATTGACTGTCTGATGTGGCTCAAATCAGGGATCTCGTACATGAGGTGACCAAGGAGAGCACTGGGAGGCTGCTTGACAACGACCCGGCCATCCCTCTCCTCCGTATCTGACCAGCACGTGCCGTAATTAATATCCTCACAAAAGCTGTACAACGTCTTGGTTGGCATGTAGCAAAACTTCCGCTCGCTGTATGATACGAATGATCGGCCGGCGGCCGACTGCGTTCTGTCGCAAAGCTCAGTGGCAAGGTGGTGGGGCAAGTGGCTCTTGATGATGCTCTCGTCCTTGGCGAACTGAATATTCAAACGCGCGTTTGCCTGCATGGGGTCGTCCTCCTCCGTCTGTGGCTCCTGTTCCAACATGGACTTCAAACCCGGAAGGATTTTTGTTTTGATCACGGGCTTCACTCGGCGGAAGTTGAATGCCTTTTCGTTGGAACAGTACCAATCGACAGGGTGAGATTCGGCCGTATTGGCATCAAAGTCGGGCCAGTGGACTTGGAAGGCCTGCGACGGAACAGTGTCATTTCCGGTCCCATCGATCCATGCGCAACGGACATCGTGCATGTTATGAAAACCCCCAGTACTGAGGCCGGCGAAGTACCTGGAAGAGTTTAGAATCGAATGGCATTCGCGTCATTGGGGGGCGCGAGTTGGCGTTCACTCACCAGTTGCCAGACTGGTAGCCCAATTTGTTGCAAGCACTTGCCCAATTCCCGGGGTGGAAACCATATGATTTGGTGCCTCCAGCCGTGACCAACCCAGTGTAGGCAATGCAAATGTTGATCGTGTTGCCATCGAAAAGGGTGTAGGAAGCATTTCGTCCTCGAACAGGGTATGTGCATTGCATCCCTTCTCCGCACATGCCGGGGTCGGTTACTTTACCAAGAAGCTCCCCGGCATCATCGAACAAACGTGTATTAGGAAGATCACCGCCGGCATTGAGCAGCCTACCTCTGCCGTAGCGGCATGGTTCCCCGCAATTAGGGGGTAGATGGGAACCATCACGACCGACCGCCACGGTGATTGTGGACCAGCTACTGGGGTAGAGTTGATTGTTTTTCGGCTGGACTTTGACCACTTCCATCGTGGATGGGACAACCGCGAGAACGCTCGCCAACACAGCCGGTAGACGTGGCGCCATGTTTGATGTTCTGGTTTCCAGGGAAAGCTCGGGTACTTTAAACTGGAAAGACTTTACGGGACGTTGCTCGGTGAGGTGCGAAGTGTGGTGAAGAAGGGAAGATGCGATCATATCACTTGGGGAAAACATATTCTGTCTTATAGGTCATGAAAAACAGGAGTGTATTCGTCCAGGAAGCCAAGATCGCATCTCCAATAGGCTTTCAAACCCTACATTTTCGTGTGGCACGCTCAGAGGTAGAATAGCCTTCCATGGATGGCTAAAGCTGTCCTATCTCCATCCTGAAAGTTAGACTTTAACACGACTATGGACCTTGGGGATTCTGGCTAGCAAAATTAAGCCATTGACACTATGGTCCTTACCTTGCTGGCTTCCTCTTTGGTATTGGTGTCAATGGAAGCAACGGCTTGGTAATCATAGTGCCGTGACAACAACAATAACCTGTAGCAGCGATCTTTCAAAACGTTTACCCGCTTATAGATCAATATTTCATATGGGATATGAAAAGCACAAAATCAACCGGTCGTCCCACTTGAGTCTGTCTGGCTATGTTAGGTATGTACCCCACGTGCTTACTTACATGGGCTTTGTTTGCGGTCAGGAAATTTCATGTAGGACCTCTTGGTTTCGTCAGAAAGGAGTTTACAGGAAATCATCAACAGGTTCATAGTTTGTTTCTGTCAAACTTGTTTGAAATTCGTTTTTCAACGTCAGCATAGCACTGACTTTTCTGTGTGCATCTAATTTAATATGGTGACTGCGCAAATCCAAAACGTCGTTGCGGTCGAATTGTTCAGAATCGAGTCTTATTCGGAGTCGATTCCTGAGAACTGCTGAAATTACTCACGCCCCAGACATGATGTTGTCAAACGAGGATTCAGTGTCAGCTCAAGTCTATGGGGTAGTGTAAGAAGAGTTTCACTCCAACTATCTGTGGCAGCGCGAGATTACTGCTTGGGAGTTGTCGCAACTTACGCCTTGAAAGGGCTATTGCCGGGAAGGTACCCTAGTGAGACGCCTTCACATATCTTAAAAGTTCTTTCTGAGGGTGCTGATTCCTTTTGAAAGACCTGTCGGTCGGTGTGAGACTTCTAGAGCAGTTGTACGTTAAGGATGACAGTAGCCGAAACTTGAATCACGAGCACGATCGTGTGTTTGGAAGATCATTCTATATTTAACCCGGCCACCTTCCACAAACTCTATGCTGAATTCATGTTCGGATCTTCATCACATAATTCCCTCAATACTCCACCTCCCATGCGTTTTGGTGGGAGCAGCTCGAGGTCGGTGGGAACATCAGCGACCAGAAGCGCCAACTGCGCCTCTGGAACAATTCTGGGCTCTCTCAGAACCTACACTCACCTAGTGCAGTATGAATATGCTTTTCGAAGTAGCAAAGATCCGAGTTTGCAACTCATTCCTGGCCATATTACATGGCAACTGTTTTGCAATCTTGCGTCAGACTTGGCTAGCATGACCGACGATGCATCTGAGCGGTATACCTACGGCAAGATCAGGCTGACACGACTAAATTTCACCTTTTCTACTGCTAAGTCCCACTTTCAAAAGGTCGAATATCGACAGAAATCCTACTTTGCGCGGTTTCAAGGATCGATATTGTTCATCATTGGGTTCCCTTCGGCGGTTCTGAGCGGGTTTCAAGTTGTTCTAGCTGTCGACACTGAATTTTGGTCGATTGCTTCTTGGTTCAGCGTCAGTACGGTTTGTGTTTTTCTGGACTCTTCTTTTCTTTAGCCAGTTATTATTGTGCAGGGTTACAAAGGAGTAAATGATACAACCCGAAGTCGTCTTCATCGGAGGAAGACATGAGAAATCTGAGTAGCTTGAATTCAAGTTTTATGTACGGGGTACAACGCTTAATAGACAAAGGAAACCTGAGTTAGCCATTCAGCATGTTGACAGGAAGGTGATCTTTAACAGTGTTCTATGCAACAGAAACAACAGAGAGCTTGGCCGAGTTATAAACTGGTACGGTGTCTCAAGCAAAGTTATGGGGAGAGATGGAAATTGCAGATTTATTCAATCTGCTATTAAGTTTCGGCCCGACACGTGTGACAGGTTGACAACTATTGCTGGTGACAGGAGAAAGGGGTACAATGGAGCTTTTTACGGCCTAGCGTGCAAGTCTGCTTGTACCCGAGCTGAAGGAGTTTGAAGCTACATTAGTAGTGACTCGCTATTAAACGTGAATATGACCCGACCGACTGAGTTTTGGTAACACCTGCAAGCTGTACCTATGTTCCGGGTCTGCATCCTATCTAATAAGCTTCTTGACCTACCCAACTCTATTTCTGGTGGGGGAATATTGGTGCTACCATGAGGCTTCATAGAAGATGAGCGCCACTAAGCCACTACCATAAACCCCAGAATCCCCGGCGCTCGGCTATGACCTGATCGCCGTTTGGCACCATGCACTAAGAGCGTTTGATGATTATCTGGAAGCACCGGCGCACTTCGAAATCATGCTGCCTATCGCATGTGCCAATCCTTTATCTAGCTAGGACATCCACCAGAGCAGTAATGGGCCTAGGGCTTATCGCTCAGACCCATTGATTATGGATCTCCCTATGTACTGCACCAGATCAATCGAGCTAACCCTGACGCTTCCACTTTTGAAGGGGTGTATGAAGGATCATGGCTGGAAGTCGATGCCAACTTTGAAAGACAGGAAAATGAGGTAGGGGTCTCGGGCTCACGGGCTCTTGTTTCGATGACAGAAGCGGATTAGAAAGGCCTAAGATATGTACAATACAAAACATTTACCTCTGGCACTTTCAATGAAGTTGTTGCCACTGATTGACATCGCTGTTCCGTATGCGCCCAGTATAAGCATCCCAGTTGCGGCCGGTCTTCAGCACTTTTTCGCCCATGATGTCGGCACCTCAACGCCCGCAAACCTACCATTATTCAGCTAGAAACGGTAGCTATTCTGGAGACGAATGGATCGAGCCCCCCTCAAAACCATTTCTTCTCGGCGCGACTCAACTGGAAGAGGTCAAGAGCCAATTTGACCATGACGATGAGGACAAACCCAGACGACTGACCTGGAAACCCAAACAATCCTCACCTCAGAATGGACCAAAACCGGTGATCCGCGGGACGGCGAACCGGTTCTTCCTGCGATGGCTCATTCACTTTCCCGCTGTTGCAACGACAGGAGTGCTCATCTGGATAAGCCATATGCAATTCTTCTGGTATCCCGAGAGCGGGGCCCAACCTTTTCCCCAGCTCCAACTGACTCACACCGTCATCAGTAACTTGCTTCAACTAGCATCAAAAATTCATGAGATCATGATCGTGGCCTCTCTCGCCTCGCTGACTCTGGCAATGTTCAAACGCAGACTTGTCGGCAAAGGAGTCAGGCTGGGCTTCCTCACGGGGGGATACCGCGTCGGCGATCTAGCCTACCTCGTCCATGGTTCTTTCTGGAAGCAGGGCAGAGACGTCAGCTTGCACTACTGGGAGATTGGTCTTGCCGGCTTTCTTGTCTTCACCACACTGATGTCAACCGTTGTTGGTCCGGCTTCAGCTATCCTCCTTGTCCCGAGTCTTGGCAGATACGATCTGTATGGGGCATTTAAAGACATCAAGATGCCTCTGATTTACGGCATGCGGCCCGAGGAAGCTTGGCCGCACCGTCTCAACAGTTCTCTGTTCGAATCAATTCCAGAATGCAACACTACCGAAGCATTGTATACTTACTGGTGCCCCGTTGGAGGCTTTTCCGATATCTGGAACTGGGCGGAGGGTTTTCGATACGCTGGTTTGACGAACAACATAACATTTCAGCATCCTTCAACAGAGCTGCGTCGCCGGCTGCAGTTTACTGAGCACATGAGCGAGGAGGATGGTTCAGTCATGCTGTTCACTACGCCGTCAAGCTCTTCGATGACTACCATTGGCCTCTTCACCAACTATATCGCGCGGAAACCTATCCCGATTGGATCCATCACGGAGACAGATCGGTACCAGCTCATTACGACGACACCGGTGCAGCAGCCATTCGTTCATGGCAAGTGCGTAGTGTATGATCGAGATGACCTGCTCAAGGGCAAATCTTTGCCGTACTTCCCAGTTACAGCTCTCAACTGCTACGGTGACAGTGGCTGTCTGCGACTGCAGCAGGAGAAGCCGGTCTACCGCTCGACAGTTTGGAACAACACGGAAGTGCGAGTTGAGACAGTCTACGACCTTCACTCCTACGCCAACGGAACTTCGGGTGGAGCTATGCTGATTTCTGGCATACTTCCTTACATCGGACAAGATTCGAAGCAAAAGTTGTGGGTCTACACCTGTAGCTACCTCTCACGATGGGTTCCAACCACCTTATCTCTCGATCCAAGTGTCAGCAGCATGCTCGAGTCAAACTACAGCTCTGTCAATGATATGAGAGCAATGTTCGAAGACACTTCCCCTAGTCCGAGCCAAGTACTGCAGGTTGATCCGAGCTGGATGGATCAGATTGACCCCCAATTCAACATAACCAAAATGGCGCTCCCAAAGTCTGCCCGTGTCGCGAACGTTTCGATGTCCTCCCCTATCAGACTCATCATCGACCAGTTCCTTGATAGTAGGAACAAGAACGGCACTACTGTCAATTACATGGACACTGTCGACGGAAACAGCACCAAAACTGAGGTGTTCCTCGCCAAGGTTTTTGGAGTCGTCCTTACCGACAGCATGGCTCGTACAGCTTCTCAAGAGAGAGCTGTTCTGGTTCTGGAGGAGAGCCCCAATTTGTTGAAGTGGGTCGATCTTAAGGACCAGAGCGGCTATCGCTCCGGTATTCACCGAATCGAAGCCACTGGAAACGAGACATGGCCGGCGCTGTCGTACTGGAATGACAATATGGATCCTGCTCCACTGAATCAGACCGTTGAACAACTCACGCAGGATTTCCGGAAGATGGTGCAGGTCGATTTCACTGCAAAGCGGAGTGGATACGGCTCAGGTCAATGGTCAAAAACGCTGCAGTTTGCTTTGATCATGATGTACGTCTATCTTGCTATTGTCAGCACTTACGGGCTAGTGGTGTTCTCTTCCCATGCCTCTGAGGCTTTGAGTCGGCTCACAGGGCGTCAGCGCGTTCATTTGAGGAGTGTTGCGACATGGGGAGACCTGCAGGATCTCGTTGTCTTGGCATTGAGATCAAATCCGCCGACAGATGTCGAGTTGACTCATGTTGGGGCCGGTGTCCGAAAGACGAGTGATGTTTGGAACAAGGTAATAAAGATACGGGTGGATACGGATGATACTCTACAGCTTGTTCTGCACGAGGATAAGGGAATGCAGCCCCCGAAGAAGAACCTCTCATACTCATAGACTTCTCCTAGATGGTGTCTAAGTCTCAAGTGTGGTTTTTCTTTGGTCAGCTAGTTAATAAATATTCATAAGGTTTGATTTTTAACTATTATTCGTCACGGAGACCAGGTTTTACCTGCGGGCTTTCGTTCGATAGTTTCTAGAGACGAGGTGAATCCTACGGTTCAATGGGGCGTGGCAAAGTCTTTAGCATATTACGGCCGGTTATGCTTCGCTTGGATTCTTAAAAGTTGTGAAACAACCGACAATATGAAGCCCCGCCTGCGTGGCCTGCGAGTGCTAGGAGGGATATCGTGGACGACCTTCTTAGGGGCACCGCGGTTATGTTTGGATCAGGAACTCGACTCAGACTAAACCATGTTGTCGGTCGAAAAGTAAATTGAAGCTCCGTCGATGGTGTTGGGATTCTTGCTAATCAGGATGCAGATAAACTTCTACTTGGTATCGGTGAGCAATCTCCGGCAGACCGCACACATGGTACAACTCCTCACAAAATCAACATCAGCTGCACGACGCCGTAGGTTAAGAAGCAAACCGACCTGTGTACTACGTAAATCAATGACTTTACCGATATCTGGCTAGTTCACACTCGCTACAGGAACGAGCTGATTGCCCTCAAGCCTAACCCGCAGACGTTTCGCTGTAGTCTCAAGTTCATTGACTGGTTGAAGCCCGTCTCCCACAACATCGCGACCTTTATTGCTGAGCACAACGAGGCCGGCCAATGACGAGGGACTCGGGTATAAAAATATGGTCATGACTCTGAGTCCTGATGGCTTAGCTTTGAGTGATCATCGTGACGCTCAGGAATATGATGGCGAGCGTAAGCTCAACTGCGAGAAATGATATCCATCCCCAGCTGATGTGAACTTATGACACTTCTCTCCAAGCCTCACCAGTTACGTTGAAGGTAGCGGGACTAGTCTCCCGGTGCTCAAAGCTACGTAACCTATAATTAGAGATACAATTGTCAGTGAACTTGATCAGTAATAGACAGGTATCGCGGAACAGCCGCGATGACTTGTAACAGAGTCTCAAGTGCCGAAAATACTGAACTTACATCGATGAAATAGCAGTGGCTACGTTCGAGTAAATGTTTGTCAGACTACGAGCGCGCCTAGTGAGGTTGACCATAGAACCCATGTCGAAGAGAACTTCGCTAAAGAGGGCCTTATGGAAATACTGACGCGTCCCATAGAGTCGAATGGCTGCGCTCATGTTCGCGTACCTATCGGGATTGAATCGAGCTCCTACCCAGCTCCCCAGCGCCCCGTTCATCTGTCTTGCAATGGTCTCCATGGATCCATATGTGGCGCTGAAGATGTCCTCTTCAAGGCGCGGATCCGCTACCGAGTTGGTTGACGAGGATGTTTTGAAGTGGATTGTTCGATTCCATTGCGATGGATCGTAGTCGCACCAGGTCCCATCGCTGAACAAAGACGTGCATTTCAGGTTCAGAAAAATCCCAGCGTCTTTCTCTGCCGGCTGAGCCGCAGAGTCCGTCATTATAATCTCTTCCACGACCATGTGTACTCTCGTTTCGTAAGATTGAACACAAACGTGAAACACGAATTCTATGACCTCATGTTTGATGCCATCAATGTAATTAAACATCTCAGCCAGAGGATACATCTTGGAAGGTTCGTACCAAGTAACGTTGGTGAACAAAGGGGTAGTATGAATCCGGATGACTGAAGCAACTCTGCTGCTCAGCGAGCCTGTGTCGTTGGAGAACCCGAAGCTATCAGTTCCGTTCAGCATGTAAGACATGAAGGCCATGGGGCTTCGGTGTCCCATCTCGTATCCTCCAGGAAGGGACACTATCCATGGCTTGCCTTCGGCCGTTGGATCCGCGTGGCCGAACAATTCTAGGTCCTCTGGCCGCGCGTTTTCGAGTTCCCGGATCTGCAGCTGCGAAGTGATGTTTGCTACCTTCATACAAATACCAAGCGAGTGATATGTATTGAAAGTGCAGTTGCCAGTGGCGCAGGCTGCACCTAACCCTCTTTGCGGCGGAATCGGCGTCATAAAAGTCCCAGTTTCCGGCACAGATCCTATTGTAGCGCTCTTCGAGTCAGGATGCCTAGCTTTGCTGGGTCGAGATGGATATTACAGATAGCCCTGGTCCTCGCCTCTTCCCCAAGGGCAACCTCCTTCCGTACGGGATAATTAATTGCCATTTGAGTGAGCAGCGTCGTCATGATGTTGACGACCATCAGCAGAGCACCGAGAGCTACGACGTGTTTGAATCGAATACGGGGTAGCAGAACCAAGGAGCCCCAATATCCCCTACTCGCCTGGTCTAGGACATTAAAATCGTATAGCGATCTCTCTTTCAGAAACCAGGTCCACTTCGTTTGGCTGATGGCGATCGAGACCGGAAACATGAAAGCTGCCTTGGGTACCGTTGCGAGAAGGACGAGGAACGTGTTGAGTGTGGCTTAGAATGGCCAATTGGGCAGGACCTCGTTTTCGAAACGGGAGAGTACTATGATGATGGCTATAATATTCCAAAAAGATGTGTCGTTCTTTTACAATCACTTTCCTCAGGTTGTCTGAGGGCTGGGAGTTTGCCCGCCTGCGTGCCTGTGGTGTCCATACAGTAGCAATGGTTCAGGGAAACGATTGCTGTCCTCGGACTCTCTAGTGTAGACCACGGCCGCCTCGGGATGATTGTACAGGTTTACGCTCTTCCAGATATTCTGATCGCCGATCAGAGGGATCAACAAGCTTAGCATTAGGGCTGACAGTATGTCTTAAAGGATACACACCCCCTACGGCCGCTGGTTGAGCTGGCTAATCAACGTGCACGAAATTGGTCTCGCTCCGATTAGATCCTAATAAAGACGCGCTGTCTTGTACATGCACTCAAAATGTTTCGTCTTGACGACATTCGCTCTTACTACTAAGAAACCCCGGTGTCATAACACCGCTTCTACACAAGATTAACTTGACATGGGTATTCAGGATAACTACCGCCCCAAGGCAATTACAGGTAATTGTCCATGTTCACCAGCAGGCTTGTTGCAACGCCAATATGCATGTGCAAAGATGAGATTCTCTCATGAGCGTGGATAGGATAAGATCACCACCGATAAAACGATGTTCCAGAACACTTGCTTCACAGTACATGAACGAGCAAGGGTTATGCAGTGGGGGTAATACAATGCTGTAGATGGCAAGCTGAGTGGAGTGAAAAGCCGCAGGTCAACGCATTATTCCGGGATCAAATTCTGGCTGTGTCGCTGGTGATACGGTGCAGTTGCACTTCACAAATATTTTTGAAGGCACAGCCGCTTTCACCAATGCCATCAAGGAACCTTTTCGAGAAAAACGAGACCTGCGTCGGCTTCATTGGTATCATTTCGTGAAACGCATAGGGTGGCCTGGAGCCCGAGAAAATTCTTGACTGGTTAAGATGGACATGACAATTGCAGTAATGACAGAAGGTCTCGTTCAACGACCAGCCTTGGAGTGCATCCTCGACAAAACGATCTAGATGTAGATCACCAAAACTACGTTGTTTGCGTGGAATTTGTAGCTTATTCGTAGCTCTGGGCGTGACATGTCTGCTTAAACTTAGCCAGAGCAGTCATACAATTGAGGTTTACAACGACCCCCATTTGGCTATGATTTGGTAAGGACTTCAGAGCAGTTATATGACTGGCAAAGGACTTCTCCGTAATATGTCTTTAAATATGTTCCAAAAGCCTGCTGTCAAAGTTCAACACCTCTCGAGCTCATTCCTCGACTGCGCTCCTTCTTTAAGTGGCGGCGGAACATGACGATAATCGTGATGCTGCATGCGAAGATGTAAGCCGATACCAAGCCCATCCAAAGCACGTCCGACACATAACCTTCCACCCATCCTTGTTTCGCAGCGCTCTCCAGGTCGTCAACATTCAGCATATCAACACCTTCCTCAGTCAAAGTCTTCCAGATGTAATCTCGGTACCCGATCGGCCATTCAGGAATGTCCCAGTATCTGGATTTCAGCTTACTCTGGTGCGCCGTCTTGACATGCTTCCTCAACTTAGCCAGTTGAAGCTGGCTGAAGCCAGTATGCACAGATCCGATAGATTGCTTAAAAGACACCGAAGTGTAGTATGTATCGTCCTCGGTCCACATTTGGCTCGCCCTGGTGATGGAACCCATATAACCCTCCATCGGTCCTTCGTATCGCCAAAAAGTATTTTCCTTTGGGAGGATTTCCAAAGGCGCATCTATGAAAGTATCGTGGTAGAAGTCGAAATGGACATCGGGCCGGTGCGGCACGCCGAAATAGCTGCGTCTCTCGAGGCTGCCCGTCCCAACCACTGTCAAAGGGCCGGGCCACCGGCTCTGTTTCAGTTGAAACCCTGGCGACGTCTCGACAATTTCAAACCTCGAGAGGAATTGTTTCTGTCGTAGCGGCTCGAGCTGCTTCACCACAAGCGGCCACGTCTCGGTCGCGTTTGACTTGAGATCAATGAGAAGCACGAGTGTCGTGTTGGGGCTGGTCTTGAAGACGCCACGAGCCTGGTCCTCCGGCGTAAAGTTGGCCCATTTCGAAGGAGGGTTTTCGGCTGAGAGGATCTTCATGAGAGGATCCAAGTAGAGAGACTTGAGGGTCATGTTCTTGGACAGTGCGTCGCGGTCGTGACCGACAAGTAAGTCGGTGCCGTCATCGCTTAGCCAGACGTCCGCCTCGACTCCGCTGCACCCAGCTGCGAGAGCTGAGAACAGGGGCCGCGCTCGCCAATAGTCATTGTGAGAGTGACAATTCTTCGGGATGACGGAACGTGAAAACTCGTCGAACCAAGTGGAAAGAATGCTGCCGGGGGTCTCTTCTGGGCTGATGGGCTTTGTGGAGATGAAATCGTGAATCAGTGACGACCTGATAGAAGCAGGCTTGTAAACGAAAATCAGGACGTAAAGCAGAGATCTAAGAATACGTTAGCGTAAGGCCGATGCATGGGTATGGGGTCAGGAACGGACATGACGAGAGACGTCCCTAGCGTGATGCTAAGTGTGATGCCCACAATGTCTTGCAAGCTCTCAATCTTCTTGAATGATAGCCACAGGTTCTGCAGCCTGCGGTTGCGAACCAAGGGTCCGCGTCGGTATATCCTCGAAAAGCTCAGAGATTCGACATCCTGAGTCGTACCGGCGCCACCATTTTGGCTACTTCGTGAGGGACTGCTGAAGGGTGAGTTTGTTGCAGCTGATGCCGAACTATACGAGTCGTCGACGACAACTCGTGTGGCTTTGTGGGATTGAAAGTCCATTTCAACTGCGGTAAGCGGCCACAAGAAGCCAGATTCACAATGAGAGGAGATCACCCAGCGTTCAATGATTCTACGTGAGGAGCTCTGTTGTATTTTTTATATTCTGTGGAGGCACACAACAAAACAAGGCAATCCAAAGAGATCAAAAGAGTGTATTGTTGTGGTCAAGAAGAGGAAGAAGCCCATGGCCCTGCGGCCGTGGGTAGAAAGGTGAAAAGGCAGGCCGGCGTGGGTCTGAGGCTGAAAGGCTGGCAGAGGTCACGTGACCTACTGCCAACATATTCTGTTTTAAGGGGAATCTTAAGGGGGAAAGTCTCTCTGTCACTTAATGTCTGGGCTGCGCCGTACGGCCGCATGGAAAGAAACAACACGAGCCTGTCACCGCCTCCCGTTTACTGACTTACACCGTGGTTGGGCCCACCAAGATATTAGGCAGACAAATAACGATGCCAAGCTTTTACGCTCACGTATCATTTCGAAGGCATTGCGGGTCCAGAAACTATGACAACTCATGATGTCTGCCCCGGCTTGTATCACGTTCACTCCCCCCCCAGATGTGACCGGCATAGCAGCGTCGTCACCCGTCATGGAGGTGTGTATTGAGCGGCGGGGCAGTGGAGTTACTCGAGCAGTACCAAAGAGTGAATATGCCCGCAAACCCCCAACCTTACCTGAGTAGACTGTTGGTCAAGTAGCTGTATCGAACGAAGCGGCTACAGCGGGCAAAAGAGAGCAAGAGCATCTGAGAACTCCATCTATTTTGAGGCATCACAGGTGGTTCTGGGCTTCGAATGAAGAACTCTCAATTACTTAAATCATACTACTCCCGCCGGAATTCCCGAACGGTAAGTGTTAAAGGCGGGATGCACAGCTCTCAAGTAGCATTCAACGTCGTTTCTGCTTTCGTATTGGAAATTTCGACCCATCAACCGACTTGCTCTTGACTTCCATGTATTGATTTGTTTGCGAGCGAGTTCATCGTCGAAACCATTCATATTAAGCGTTTTATGGGGACGCGCCTATTTGCAGCTGGAGGCACTGTGAAAAGAAGAAGAGACATGGCATTATGAGCTCAGAGGGTTCACTATTTTACAACAGAGAGCCAGGATCTGTGGCGAGGTCGAACTGGCCGTAGCGGCTACAAAGTGTAGCCAGTGGCAGCCCGACGCCAAGATGCAGCCTTGTAGTAAGGGGCTTGAAAACAACATCTCTCCGAGACCTTGAGTGGTCTGTGGCTCACACTCAAGATCGATGATGTGTTGGATGCAGCACGATATGTGAGACGCCAGAAACTAGGCGCTCGATAGAGATGAAGTCTACGGCCTTGCATTTGGTCGTAATTTCGCCGGTTTTACTCCACTTCAACAAGGACAGAGGCCAACTTTGGAATGAAGACAGCAAATCTCCGCTTCCAACATCGCTTTATCAAATCACCTGTTGTTGGGCAAACCCTAACCGGTTTAGCTCCATAGTTGCAAAACGAGGCCGTCCACCGCAACAATTCACCGGTCATTCACCGAAATCGT
>MPGH01000067.1:13295-90847 GCA_001937105.1 Colletotrichum chlorophyti | reverse complement strand
GTTAAGGTCAGCTTAACATCTGTTTCCTGGTGGGGCAACCCGCGCGAGTTCGAGTCTCGTCCCTTTCATCCGCATTGTTTTGCCAGGTCTGATTGCGATATCTCGCCATTGTTTTTTCTTGTGCATTTACCAGAGGGGGGAGGGAGCTTTAAGCCAAGTGTGAAAACTTGCGATGCTTCTTGCAACCTTTTGCATTGCGCGTGCGTTTTCAACCATGACATCCTGAACATGTTTTGATGTTGGGCCGTTCACCACCTCTGGAAAGACTCTTGCCTATAGTCAATGTTTGTGTCAGTTAAGATGCTTCTACATGATTATTAGGGCTTAGAATTCAAGATATCTATGTCTCGGGAGACGCAGGCGGAAGTGTAGTCAAGGTTTGTCATCATCCTCTGGTAAAAGAAAACCTGGGTCTAGCGAGTTGTCTCATATCAATGGGTGGCATACGCCTCACCGAGGTGTGGAATTAGAGTCGTCGGTGAGCTAAAATGCCGCGGTGCTTGTTCTGCATTAGAAGTGTGCATGAGCGTGGCAGTGCAAGCTTTCATCAGATCTCGTTAGTGCTGGAACGGACCAGGTTAGGGGACGTGAGTGATCTGCTGGTGTAGCAACAAAAAACCCCTCACTTGGAGGCAGCCCGTGCAACATGCCAGACGTTTTACCACCTTCAACTCCCATCGTCATGCCCAGTCTGAAAACACGGATTTCCGCTTGAATCGGCGTGGCCAGACAGGGTGCATCGGTCTCGGCTGGAAGAGCTGGTTGCTGGGCAGCATCAAGTACGTGGAGACGAGGGCAACCTAGGAAGAACAGTGCGCATCCTGAACGCATACAACATTCCAGTGTTTGTCAACGAAGTCAGATGGAACGAGCCGAGGGCCCTAGTACACCGGATCTGATCGAGTGGAATCGACCTCTATCGCCATGGGGTGAGGCAAACGCAGAAGCACTTGCTGCCGATGGCGCTGAAGCCGACTTGGAGGCAGAGCATCATGTTTCTGTCAGTGCTACCGCCAGCGTGGTTTCAGACACGCTGCCTTCGGTCTACTTTACGATACATCGGTAAGTCGGCAAATGCCACTACAACTTCTTTATTGTTGACTGACGTATCAAATAACAGAATCAGGCGTCTCATACTTGCAAGTATAGGTTAGGCCCCACAAACCCTCGCCGTGAAGCCTCGACCAAGAGTACTTATTGATGTTAGATGATCCGTATACACTGGACCAACTTCGTGAGCCACGCATGAACTCCTTGGTTGTCCGTCCTCTAGTGGATCGTTTGTATGATCCTGATGACCCATCCGTCGGTACGCAAGATTCCTTAACCATCTTCACGCTTTGACTTGTGAACAGTGGTGCTGATGGCCACAGTCTACTGTTTGCTCGCGAATCGGATCCAGTTCTTAAGGCAGCACACGAGTGCAGCTCACCACACTGTGAACGTAGCTCGCGCAGCTTTGTGTGAACTTGTTGCCAGTCGAGTCCTGCGCCGGTATCATGAAGACCACCCCGGGCAGATTGGTCTTTTGATCCTGGCACACATCCTAGTCGAAGGGTTCGACCCGTTCCAGGGCGCGCCTGAAGAGGTTGAGAGCGAGTGCCGGCAACTCCAGTGGCCTGTTCAGCGCCGTGACGGTCACGAAAAGAAGCTCACTACCTTGGAGCTGGCTATCATCTCCGAGAGCAAGCTTTTCCTGAGCTCTTCTGCGTGTCAAAGGCTTGTCGATGCGGTGTGGCAAGGAGTGGTAACATATGAACCGTTGTCTTTCGTCGACATCCTACCGGACCACTACGAATATGCGTCGGTATCACTCTATGACCCACATAGGGCGCCGCTGCTTGACGACAGGCGCTTGATCGTGCCTTGGATACGACAGGTTACCGAGCTGCTCCAGTTTATCACACTCGTCGTCTTCTACATCTTGACGATGGTCAACCGGAGCAGCCCCCACCTGAGCGGATGGGAGTGCTTGTTCGCAATCTATACCGCCGGATGGACTTTGAACGAGTTTGCGGCAATCATCGAGCATGGCTGGGCCGTTCACTCACAAACACTATGGTCCTTCCTCGATACCACCTTCTGCTTCATATACAGTTGCTATGTGCTTGCACGCATCTGCGACGTCCTGGGCTATGGGGGAGTCATCGCCGACGGATACGGAGTTCACGTCCTGTGCATCGCCGCCCCTGTGCTCCTCACTCGGGTGGCATTTACAATCATGCCGGACAACATCGTCTTCATCGCGATGCACGCCATGATGAAGGACTTCACCCGTCTGACCTTCATCGCCATCTGGTGCTTTACGGGCTTCTTCTTGGCTCTGCAGTGGCTGGTTGGAAGCAACGCCGCAACGTCCGGCATTAGCGGCAGGTCTTCTCTGGGCTGGTACGAGACGTGCAAGTGGCTCATCTGGACGTGGTTCGGTCTGGACGGCACCGGTATCGACCGCTCCGACGAGTTCCATCCCATTTTTGGACCGGTGCTCATGATCGCGTTCGCTTTTTTGGGCAATATCCTCTTTTTGACGATTCTCGTCGCGCTCCTGAGCAACACCTTCTCCAAGATCATCGCTGATGCGCCGGCTGAAATCCTTTTCCGCCGCGCGGTTCTTACTTTCGCCGGCGTCAAGAGCGATTCGATCTTCGCCTACCCACCCCCGTTCAACCTTCTGGCCCTCGCCGTGCTTCTCCCACTCAAGTCGGTGTTATCGTCAAGGTCTTTCCATGACCTTAACATCACCCTCATCCGAGCTTTGAACGCACCGGCATTGCTTGTCATCAGCGTGCTGGAGCGGCGCCGATTAGCTCGTCCGCGACGTCAGCGGTCACAGTCTCTGATGTACTGGAACTTCAGCGGCTTTAATCCACACGGCGACATCCACGCCGTCTTCAAGGTGGAGCCACCGCCGGGAGTTGAGCGTGAACTAGAGGAGTTGGACAACCTCAGCGATTTGGGAGTTGCGGAAAGCGAGTTGGGATCGAGAGTGTCTGGAGATGTCAGCCGGTCAAGGTCGATGCGACGGCCATACCGAAGGAGACGCGTCGGGAGAATGGTGTCGCCGATCAGCGTTGTGTTTCCGCTACCAAGTGTCCAACGTCTGGGCACGAACGAGTTCGAGCCGCAGTCCGGATCACCCTCTCATAGATAACTATGTATCTCTTCATTATGCACCGTGCTGATGCACATGGTGTAAGGGCTTGTCGTTTACATGAGGATTTAGGGCAGGTTGTGAGCTGCAACATGCACTTGATCTTGTTTGAGACACAATTGAATGCGTCAGCTGAATGTAACAATGAAGCAACGAGAATAGAAATGAACACTGCAGAGGAATCAGCAAACACCCCTGGTTAACGTCATTAAGAGGCGCTCAGATGTCGTTTTGCAAATTACACGCATCGTACAAAGTATTTGCGGGAGACAAAGTTTACTATTATGTCTGCTCGAGATTGTTGACGTCGAGTCAGTTCAACATTGATCCTCGTTGACGCATGGCTTGGCAATGTTCATGTCCAAGGGTCTGGCCAGTCGAGAGCAAACCTAATCTCATGACGACTGAGGCTCAAAGGCAATAGTCACGTCAATCTGGGTCAGGTCATAATGAGAGAAGTTTCAAGTAAATTCGCACAAGCCCGAACAGTCCGTCGAGTCGCGAACATTTTTAAACAACGTACGTGTATCCCGAGTTTTAAGACGATCGATGTAAACCACCACTCAAATAAGCTTTCACAGACCCGTCTGCTACTTTCGCAAGCTCCCAGAGTTCCGCGCGCCGCGAGATCCACCGCGCGCTCCATTGAACGGACAAAATTGGAAATGTCTTTGCCGTGTTTGGGGCGGAACGGCTAAAAGATACCGGTCCGCTCGCGTTACGTGGCGGGCTTCCTTTCATCCGCCGCGCTAGAGGACATTGGTTGCTCTGCTGATCTACTGAAGTGTTGCGTCAGAAGCGAATCCAAGAAGATCAAGACCGGGTAGCCGGCTATCACGGCCATGCCACATCCCCGGATCTCCCGTTCTAGCAGCCTTCCCGCATGTGACTAAATCCCAGATTGGTGGCACGCAAACGAGCTCATCGTCCGTCTACGTCCACCAATAACGAAGCAATCGCAAGACCGGCTCGTGCTTAAGCTTGACTCACGATCCCCTCACCTATAGCTGGCCAAGAGCCGCAGCATGGCACTCGAATCACCGAGGAGGGAGAGGAAACTAAATAGGTGTGCTTGGCGTCACCAGGACAGGGCGCCATCGCCATTGGCGGAATGTCCACTCCCTGACTCCGTCTGCACTCCGCATGCAAGGCGTGTCCTAGCTTCAATTGCCGAGGCCCCCCAGAGTCGTAATTGGATACTACCTCAATGTCAACTCTCAGATGAACACTGTTGTGTTGAACTCTTGGGAAGAACGTTGAAGGGATGAACCCAGAAGGAAAGTTTGTAGTGTGTACCAAGCATTCGGAAGGGCAGGGTTCTCAAAAGCAAGATGTTGGCGAATAAATACCCGGCCAGAGGAGCCCCCCCGAAGCGTGTTCTAATGTCACATCACCATTCGTTTCTCACTCCTATACACTCGTTTTTTTCACAATGGTTGCATTTTTGCGCTTCCTCGCTCTGGCCGCCCTGGCCGTCGCCGCCCCCGCCGATCCCAACTGCGGCGGCAAGTTTGCCCGAACTCGTCCCTCCTCCAAGGCCCTCGTCGTAGACGCCACGGGCAAGCAGCCCAACAGCTTCCCTACCCTTAAGGATGCCGTCACTGCCCTGAAGAACACCACCGCCGAGCAGACCATCTTCATCCAACCTGGCACCTACTCGGAACAGGTCCGCATCCCCAACCACCTTGGCCCCATCACCATCCAGGGTTACACCTGCGATGCCCGCTCCTACGCCGGCAACCAGGCTACCCTCACCGGCAACCTGTCGCGTCAGGTCGCCAACCTGACCAGCAACGACCAGACGGCCACCCTGCGCCTGTGGTCCGACAACATCAAGATCTACAACCTCAACATCGCCAACACCTTTGGCCAGGCTGACAAGAACGGCCAAGCTCTCGCCGTCAGCGCCCAGGCGACCAACCTCGGCTTCTACGGCTGCCAGTTCACCGGCTACCAGGACACCATCTACGCCAACGAGGGCCGACAGATCTACGCCAAGTCCTACATCAACGGCGCCGTCGACTTCGTCTTCGGCCTCCGCGCCGCCGCCTGGTTCGAGAGCTGCGATATCGAGACCATCGGCAAGGGCTACATTACCGCCAACGGACGCGACGCCGACAACAACACCTCTTTCTACGTCTTCAACAACGCCAACGTCACCGGCACCAGCGGCCCCGGTTCCACCTTCCTGGGCAGGCCGTGGAGGACGTTCGCCAGGGTCGTATTCCAAAACAGTTTCTTGAGCGATGTCGTGAAGCCGATCGGCTGGTCGACCTGGGATGCCGTCTCCCCCACAGACAACCTGTTCTTCAAGGAGTTCAACAACAGCGGCCCTGGCTCCGAGGGCATCAGGGCCAACTTCAGCTCCAAGCTTGATGCGCCTATCAAGCCTGTGGATATCCTCGGCAAGGGATTCAAGAAGGAGTGGTGGGTTGACGCCAGCTACTTGTAAACTGTGTCGTGACAGAGTTCGTCGGCAACAAGTCTCCTATGTTCATTTCTTACTTGCAGTAGTGAGGATCCATCTATTCATCTGAAAAAAACCGACGTACTTATATGTTCTTGGCTTGGCCAGGTGTCCAAACCATGTACCCGTACGTCGACCGCACATGCTCTTCGTATAGCTGGACTGGTCATTTCATACCGCTCAGTCCTCACTGGATACCCATAGACACATAGAGGCAATTTGCTCGCCAGTTCGAGTGCTGATCAAATATTAAAAGGATGTCTAATACTGGCAGCCATTCAGCTTGAGGAACCTAACATGAGACCTTCGCCGACCTTGCCTTCACTTCTGCGCCGTCACTAAACTTTACGTCAATCTTTACACCACAACATTGTCAGGGGATGTCTGAAACTTTGATTTCAAAATCAGAGCCTTTGAAAAATTGGATTTCAGGCGCTGTCGCGGCTCGCGGCTCATGTCGTTGAAATTCGGTTGTTTTTAACAGAGAAATGCCATAGGCGGAGTTGAAGCCCCGTAGTCAGCCGACTTCATTTCAGGTTGATCAAAATGCTACAGCAGGAAAATTCTCAGCTGGTCTCACCATAGATTACCATGTCAGCCAGATCTTGTCCACTTGGCTGGACTTATATCCGCAATGGCGGTAGAGCGAAGTCACCGTAATGTGGAAGCTGTGAAGGCACAAGCAGTGATCCGACGGGCCCAGCTCAGGAAACTCTAGAAGAATAACGGGTTTACCAATTTAATACCACTTAAGGTTATACTTTGTCCGTAGTAGGTCGAATGAGTCCAAGGATGTCGTGGAAACGATCGGCGCTTCCATCCCTAGAATGGCTACGATCTAGCCGATGTAGTTATTGTCCGAAGACATAATTTCGTTCAACTACACATGCATAAACCTACCAACAAGCACTGGATTTCTCCTACAGCAGCAATACCATGTGCTTGGACGGTTTTAAAAAAAAAAAAAGAAAGAAAAGAAAAGGGGAGGGGATTGCGAACTATAGGTCCAAGTTTCTCCGTCCGGTGTTATTACTTAATGATTTTACTTGTAGTACTTTTGGGTTTATCGATGGCATGATTACGGAGTGTCTGCCTTGATACTTCAGGCAAAAGCTCACGGAGCCCAGGAGCCATTTCACGCTGCCCCCAATAAGGGAGTGCGATTAACAAGGCTTTTAGAACTTCCAGAGACTGGATGAAAGGACGAAGTCGCAAAACTAGCCTCTAGTTCGGGAAATGCCATACACTTTGGTGTTACTGTTGTGATTGAAAAAGTTTGCCCGATTGACGATCTAATTCACTAATCACAACCAACTTCAAAACCAACTTTATCAGAGGCCGATCAACACGCGTTTTGTTTTGGCTCTATTTTACTATGCACGGGCTGCCGTTCGCTTCGCGTTTGGGAAGTCTGTGTTGCGATCGGCAGCTTTCCCATCCAATGTCAACCTTCCAAAGCCACCGTGGATATGTTGCTTCGGCGCTCAAGTCAAGGATGCGATGTCGACACTCCACAGAAACCCCTTGAATCAGTCCGGCGGCAGCGTGTGGTCCGCCAACCTGACGCGGGCACGGCCATGACGCCCCCCAACCGAGTGTTCCCATCCCCCCCTCAATAAGCTTGTGACTCTAGTCTAACCAGATTTAGAGGCCTGACAACTCCAAAAGCAATTAAGCTCACACCGTTGTCTGGATTCCACCCAATCTCAGGCTCTCGAGGAACTTGGCTTCTTGGGGGGATCTACACCGGCCGCAACCCTCGCTGGCGTCGCAGGAATCGATGTGCGTCTTTGGGGATCAGTTCCCACCAATCCGGTCAGCAGATGCGGAACCAATAACGACGTGCTTCTCATTTACATCAGGCGAATGCTTCAGCGCTCAACATCGACAACGGGCATGGATGCCAAGACAGAGGCCCAATCAAGCAGCAACATGTAGTGGGCTTTGCCATCATTGTGGGACGAACAGCCCTTGAACATCACCATGGAAGTGCAGTGCGATGCAAAGGGAATTTCTTCTGTTACGCGCCAAGGCCTTCTTCAGAGTCCACCAAGTAAGGGGAGTACATAGGTTAGAGATAATCGACATCGCGCCGCCAAGTACTATATAGTCTGGCGCATCGGACGCCAGGGCCATCGGGACGGTTTCTCGTTCATTTGGAGCAGGCCTTTCGTTTCAATCACATCATTCATTCGTTTCTCCAGCTCCTGTGGTGCTGTTTCCCGTCAATCATGAAGTTCACTTCCGCAACCGTCACTGCAGCGCTGGCCGCGACTGCCTCTGCTCACGGCTTCGTCCAGCAGATTTGGCTTGGCGAGAACGTCGTCGACACGTGGAACCCTTACAAGGACCCTTCCAAGAAGGTCAACAGGATCACCCGCAAGTTCAAGGACAACGGTCCGGTGACGGATGGCTTGTTTGAGGTACGTTCTCATGCTTCCTGGCCCCCCCAGCATCTCGTGTTGGTCTCAATTCCACAGTTATTTACTGACGTCTTGCGCCGTTCAGACTGACGCCATCACCTGCAACATCGGCAAGGACAAGAACAACGTGCCCTCCGACCTCACCGCCAACGTTGCCGCTGGTAGCACCATCAAGTTCATGTGGACCGACTGGAAGAGCGATCACCCTGGCCCCAGTAAGCCATTGCCCACCTCGTTCATCTAAACATTGAAGTGTGTACTTATACGATAAAGTCATGACCTACCTCGCCGACTGCGGCGGCAAGTGCAGTGAGTTCTCTGGAAGCACTGGCAATGTCTGGGTCAAGATCGACCAAGCCGGCTACGACCCGAAGGAGGCCATCCCCTGGGCTAGCAAGAGGCTCCCGGAGCAGAACAGCACCTACACGATCAAGCTTCCTTCCAAGATCGCTCCCGGTGAATACATTCTGAGGTAATATCACGCTGTGCAACGAGAAGACGGGTATGTGCTAATGTCTCTTGCAACAGACACGAGATCCTCGGCCTGCAGCGTACCAACAAGGACGGCAAGCTGGCTCAGTTCTATCCTGGCTGCCACCAGATCACCGTTACCGGCGCAGGAACCACCAAGCTCCCTGAGGGCATTGCGTTGCCCGGAGCCTACAAGGCGGATGACACCAAGTCGGTAAGTCAATATCTGCCTTCTAATAGCCCGCGCCAGATGTTGCTGACCTGCTTATTTCTCCAGATCTTCCTTGACTACCGCAAGGTTACTGAGTACACTCCCCCTGGTGGCCCCGTCTGGGGTGATGACGGTTGGGCCCAGTAAGCCATCGCGGCATGGGAATTCATCTTTCACTTCTTCATCATGTAGATACTTGGCAAGTTGCCATATGTACATACAGTCACAATAATCCACCGTGCCACGCGAGACGAGGCTACCGTTTTTTTTCAAGATTAAATCTTCTAGACTTTTGCTATCGGGAGGGATTCTTGGTCAAAAGACTGGAGGGATCTTATCTAGCCATGAGGTGAAGGCGATGCCGCGTGAGCATGACCTGACGTTCGACCGACCACCTAACGGACGAAACACAGGTGAACCGTGACTGAAGAATGAGCGTATTTAGATGTAGTCTGCAAGACCTTTACTTCGACCTCCAGTCTCCGCTGGACGTGCACCAGAACGCTCGTAATTTCTCTAAGCAAACAAACGATGTTCCATTAACGACCGGGACTGGATCAAGTCCTCCGGCAGCTGTTGCTTTTTTATGTCGCTCACAAAAAGCGAATCTCTCTTCGACCCTCTTGCTACCGTTCAGCGAGACGACATTCATAAAGACTTCGTCCTGCTATCACGCCGTCGTCAACAACATCTTATAGGCCAATACCGCCATTACAAACCTTGCAAGAAGGAAGGAACAAGGAAGACACGAATACTGGCAAATCCTGTTTGAAGATTGCCATTAAACAAGTAGCTCGAGAATGGAGGCTAAGTACAGGCCGAGCCGTCCATGATATCCGCCCGCCGTACAGGCACCGTGTAATGTGATGTCGTTGGTCTCACGCATCAACCGCATCTTTTTTTTACCGCTTTAGATAGTTTGAGAATCGAACCTTCTACACAAAAGTCTTATGCACCTGAGATACTCGTCTCAGTTCATACATGAACGGCTGGAAGTGGAAGAGGTACCCTTGTGCATCCCAGTATCCGACCAAGATCAAGCGAGCATCAGACTTAAACAACCCGGCAGCCATTGCTCGTTAAGAGTGTGTGACAAGCAAGGTTTCACCCGGAACTGCCGATCTCAGTGTGTGGTTTGTCGGCTTACTGAATGCAGAGTCGTAAGCTAAGTCGTTAGCTAAGCAACCGTTTGCTTCGCATTCTTCACAGGACCAGAACCTTGTGCATCCTCAGTTCCTGAGAGCGTATACCGAATCTTAGCACTCCACCGCGTGTCACGGGCACACAGGTGGCAACATAGAGTCATGACAAATTACAGTCACGCTAGGTGCACAGCATGAGATCAAACGGTTTGCCTACAGAAACCGTTACGGTGAGTTGATTGTTGCGTGACGCATGCCCGTGATGTGTTTGGATACATATAAGTCTGGAACCAGCTGCAGTCGACAAGCGTGTGCTAATGCTATGCCGTGCCACGGGGCTGGTTGCGACGCGGTATCCGAAAATGCCGGTGGCAAGGAGGCCGCACTCCCCCGCAAAACCGAAAGCGAGCAAGTCGAAAGTAGACCTGCTTGCATCCCCCACCGAAGAATAATATCATGCATGCCTGTCTTGATGCATTCCAAAAGATGCCTGCTTGTAAGTCCGATCAAACGCCGATGGTGTCCGTTGTCCCAATTTTTTTTTTCTCTCTCGCTCTTCTTCTCGTTTAACAAACTGCGTAAACTCCTCTGGTCTGCCTTAGAGCGCCACAGCGGCCAGAGCGACAGCTCCGAGCATTCCGTAGGCGTACGTGGGCCGAGCGCCGCCGGCCGGGACAGCAGTGGTGGTCGGGCTTGCGGTGCCGGTAGCGCCACCAACAGCGCCGGTAACGAGCCTGGAGGCGGACGCGAGATCGGATGCGGCAGGGTTGTTCTGCACTTGTTGGCAGATGTTGGGGGCGACCTTTGCGGCTTCTGCACATTGTGTCTTGGTTAGCCTGGTGTTCGATAGAATCACGGGAGGAGACGCTACAAGTGCGTCCAGGGGAATGTCACGTACGCTCAATCTCCGTGGTTGAGCATCCTGCCATCAGAACACACGGCGTAAGGGTGGAGATGAGTTTCTCCTGGCTCTGGCACAGACAGCTGAAGTCCGTGGCTGAGCAGCCGATGGTGTCGGCGGCGCTGCTGAGGCAGGAGACGGCGCAGGTAGGCAGTTGGCTGACGAGGTCGGGCAGGCTGGTGGATGATGAGGAAGAAGCCGTGGTTGTGGCGGACTGGGCGGCGGCGAGGCCGAATAGGAAGCCGAGGGCGGTGATGTACTTCATGGTGGCTACTTTGTTGTGTGACGGAGGTGAATCCTCTCTGTACGGTGCCGTTGGTCTCTCGGAAGCGTGAGGTACGGGTCAAGTTGAAAGTTTGGAGTTTGGAATTTGTGATGAATAAGAACGGGTATCGGATGTCAAGATGTCGACTTGGAAAGCCAGGGTGCGAAATGAGAAGCAAATGGAGAGGATGGAGGAGATGGAGCGTCTATGGAGAAAGTGGATGCTGCTGTCGATGTCGGGGTGCGACTGCGGGTATCGAAAGGGTTCAATTTGATGGGGAAAAGTAGAGGGAAGGAGAGTGGATGGTCATAAATAGTAATAAAGAGGAAACCGAAGAAAAAGTCCAGACTCCAATCTCATGCGAACCTGGAAAAAGACGGGAGACCCAATGGATCGATCAGACAGACGTGGGCTTGCCCCGGAGAAAGATACGAGACGGGAGAGGCTTCTCTGGTTCATGTTCAGGGATGGCATGGTGTGAAGGAGGCGAAAGGAAGAATACGACGAGCGGGCTGAGTGAGTGAAGCGAGTCTCACTCTCGCTACCGGGCCACTGCCCAGCAGTAAGAGCGTTCATTGCTCGCTGTTCCACCGTCACTCTGGGCGAACAATTGGCGACCCTCCGCCTCTCGAGTGTATGGCGCTGTCATTGAGAGAGATTGATCAGCAATAAGGAGGCTCCGGTTTTATGCCAACACTGCCTCGTATGCCGCGCGGTCCATCCTTGGCAAATGCTTTGGCCAATCTCCAAGCATCAAGTCTGCCCGTACTGTACAACGTACGTTGTAGCTGGCGCCGGTCCGACGGGTCGTAGAGAATGCTGGTGTACTTTTTATGTGCATGAGGACGGCCCGGGACAGTGGACGTCGCTCAGTTGCAGGTTGATGGCAGGGAATAATGATGCAGTTGAGTTTGGCTAGCCGCCGCCCACATCGCACTCTGCGGTCATCAGTCACGATGCGCAAACCAAACCGAGGCGGATACTCTCTTCAGGGCCCTGTTGGTCAATGCATGGCGTGGTGTACTATGTACGTGTATCCGTACGTTGACGATAAGTTAAAAGAAACCCCTTGCCGGGACGATATGTGGCGGTCTTCCCTACATTCTAGACTCGCCAAAAGAACAGACACGGTTGAAAACCCAGAGGCAATCCGACCGATCTTCCTTCCAATCCTCAGCAAAGGGGGTCCAGCACCCAGCCCTCATATGCCTGCACATCTTATCCTGTTCCGACGTGATGTCATTCTTATTTTAGTCGCTTGCCCCTGACGGGTCTCCGCTGGACCGTTCTTGNCCCCCCCCCCCCCCTGCCACACTCAATCTCATAATTTCATTCAACGTGAAATCCTGTTGCACTTTGATTGACTGGGACGGCATGTTTGATCGAACGGTGTTCCCCCCCTGGTGCTTCGGATTGTCTCGCGGACCGATGTTTCCACTCCCCTTTCCTGCCGTGGCGTTGCGTTTGAGGATTGCTCGGCGGACATTCCAATCGCTGGTTTTGCTAACCGCTACTGTGTGTGGGTGTACGGATAATGATTAGTTGGCATTAGATCTTCAATTGATACACCAGAAGTCGTCGCATGAAATGTTCGCATGAACGATCGTTTGAACCGGCTTGACTGTTCGTCCTGACTTCCAAGCATCGAGCCAAGTCCGGCCTGGTATTTCCAAGTCCTTGGAAAATGAGGACTACAAGCGGTGGCGGTTGCAGCACAAACCCCTTTCCTCCAGTGAGTGCTGCGTAATCCCCATCTGCTTCATTTCGTCAGTGTAGGAGCCAGCATTTGCGGTGAGCCCAGGTAAGATTGATGACGGGCGGGGTGAGGCGTCCTTCCGAACAAACCTGCGCCTCGTTCAACTTCACACTCTCACCTTCTCCAAGCGCATCCGTAGTCTGCCTTGTAGGAAATGAGGACAATAACCACCGTCTTCCCCACGGCTCGGCGATTACCACGAATATGTGTAATCATCGGATGGCCGGTGAGAGAGCGCCGCCGCGTACTCCGCACCAAATGAGTCCTCCGAAATTGATAAGCCTAGTGCACGCGTAGCTCGGTGTAGTCATCGTCGGCAAAACCATGACACTCCCGTCGGCGAAACGCCCACGATTCCCGAACTCCTCGGCGTCCACGACCGTCTGGTGCCCCACTTCGGCCCTCCGTGTCATCCATGCGGCACGAAACGACTGATCGCCGTGTCCGACAGCTTGACGGGATCCGATAGTGAGTATAAAATCGAGGCGAACCGAGATCTCGGAGAAAATAAGAATGGTGAAAAATCTGATTGACATCTTTTATTCGTCACAACAGCGACCGCCTTCATAATCAAAGTATCATGACTGCTGCGGAATCAAGCCAGCCAGTTGATGGCGCACAACTCCCTGGTCAGCATCTCGTTTGGGAGCAACTTCCTCTGGTCATCAACAACGTGGAACTCAGCATTTCTACGGTCAGTCGACGGGGGCCCCTCAGTCCGATCCTCTTCCTTCATGGTTTCGGCAGCACGAAAGAAGACTACACCGACATCAGCCTCCGTGAATCCCTCTCTTCCTACTCTTTCATCGCCTACGATGCCCCCGGCAGCGGTGCCTCAACGATCGCGGACCCTTCTGCGTTATCAATACCCTTCCTCGTCGAGGTCGCCGAAGCGGTGATCAAAGCCTACTCCATCACTCGTCTCCACCTCGTCGGACACTCCATGGGCGGACTAACAGCCCTCCTCCTCGCCCAGCGGAACCCCACGGCCGTGCTAAGCTTCACAAACATCAAGGGCAACCTGGCACCTGAAGACTGCTTCCTCAGTAGACAGATCCTGAGTTTTCCCGCCGATGACCCGGAGGTGTTTGCGCGGGAGTTTGTAGAGCGGACACGGCGGTCCAAAGGGTTCGGAAACGGAGTCTACGCCGCAGGGTTCCGGGCTAAAGTGAACCCCGGGGCTATTCGGCCTACATTTGAGTCAATGGTGGAGTACTCGGATAACGGAGGTTTGTTGAACATATTCGAGGGGCTGCCGTGCCCCAAGATGTACATGTACGGTGTTCAGTACGCTGTGCTGTCGTACCTGCCTCGGATAGCCAAGGCAGGGGTCGAGCTTGCGGAGATCCCCAAGAGTGGGCACTTTGTCATGTATTCCAACCCGATCTCCATGTGGGAGCGGATTGAGGATTTTCTTGGTCGAGCTTTCAGGCATTCATGAGTATGTTCTTTGCAACGAGAAAAGCGTAGATGTCTCTGCATGAGGTTCAATCGGATACATCGAGCAACGAAACTCTTTTGGCTCTTAAACTCTGTCCTCGTGGCTTACGTGCATAACGAATGGGGTTTTGTTCAGTCACCAAAATGTCTGCTCTTTCAATAAGAATGGATCGACGTCAAGGGAATAGGGGCTTTTTCACTGCTTCCACTCGAGTTGTGTATCATCAGTGAAGATGATGTTCCACTAATAGCAACGGCAGCGATGGTCCCAAGTTCACGGCTCCAGAGGCTAAGAGCGCCTACAGCCTAGGCCTAAGAATCAGCCGCCAAGTTTGACTATTCAGGAGATAGTTGGAAGGATCCGGTTCTTCGGGGACATCCCCCAAAATATGCGTCACGGATCTAGCCATCCCCCAAGATGTTGTCACAAATCGACCCCCAATTCCTTGAGAATAGTCTCGGTATGTTCCCCGAGCTCCGGCACTTTATCCATCCTAGAGCTCTCCACGTCCCTGAAACCAGGTGGAATGAGCGCAGGAATCTTTCCTTTGGGCGTCTCAACGTCGCTCCAGCGTCCTCTCGCGTCTAGCTGCGGATGCTTCCACACGCCCTGCATATCATTCACTTTGGCGTTCGCAATCGACGCAGCATCCAGTTTCTCCAGAACGTCCTCGGCTGAATGCCGCCGGAACACGTCGCAGATTACTTCCCTCAACACATCACGGTTCTTGCTCCTGAGCGTGTTGTTAATGAACCGGGGGTCGGTCGCCAACGCCTCATCGCCCAATACGTCACGGCACAGACTCGCCCACTCTCGCTCATTCTGCACGCCGAGCATCACGGAACCACCACCGCCCGTCTCAAAAGGGCCGTAGGGGTATATGGCTGCGTGGGAGGCGCCCGAGCGTGCCAGCCCGGGGGCTTCGTTATAGGTGTAGTATAGCGGGAAACTCATCCACTCGGCCATGCTCTCCAGCATGGAGATGTCTATCCGCGACCCCTTCCCCGTCTTTCCGCGCTTGATGACGGCGGCAAGGATGCTGGAGTAAGCGTACATGCCGGCTGATATGTCGGCGATCGAAATGCCTGCTTTCGCCGGGCCCGGGCCGTTGCCTGTGACGGAGAGGAAGCCGGCTTCGCTCTGAATAAGGAGGTCGTACGCCTTCTTGTCTCTGTATGGCCCGTCTGAGCCGTAGCCCGAGATATCGCAGACGATCAGAGACGGATGCGTCTGCTTGAGTGTGTCGTACCCCAGTCCGAGCCGGTCCGTTGCTCCGGGGGCCAGGTTCTGGACCAACACGTCTGACTTGGCGAGAAGTTTCTTCAGGACGCCAAAGTCCCTGGGTTTCTTGAGATCTAGCGTCAGGCTCTCCTTTGAGCGGTTCGTCCAGACAAAGTGTGAAGACATGCCGTTGACGCGGGTGTCGTATGCCCTAGCGAAATCGCCTACTCCGGGGCGTTCGATTTTGATGACGCGGGCGCCCATGTCGGCCAGCTGCCTGGTGCAGAACGGCGCGGCGATGGCATGCTCGAGACTGATGACGGTGATGCCTTCGAGTGGTAGGGGCTCTCTCGCAGTTTTAGATCCGCTAGTGACGGCCATTCTCCGCCCGCGTGTGCTCTGAAACTGTGACGTTCGCCAGGAGCTCTCCGCCATGCGCGAGCGTTGCATGAACGATGTTCTCGCATTGCCTGCCAACAATGATGCAGCCCCCAAATTAGAGAATACAGTAGACGCCGAAGACATGATGACTAGTATGATATGTGATAATGCATGAACTTGGAGTGGTTGCAGGAGTGCTCAGTATTCGGTGTATCAAGCCACAATGCCGACACTGCCCCAAGTAAATAGTTGGGCACGTACACGGCTTTTGTGCATTTCGCCGTCAGAGACATGCCTGTCAAGAGCCGCGTCGAGCGTGGGTGCTGGTGCCGGTTCCTGTTCCGGAAAGTATAGTGGTGCACGATGACGGCACCGAGGCAAAGCTCCCGTCGGCTTCTTCGTTCCAAGTCGGCTTTATGAAAGAAGCCCCAATCCCCGAAAATGCTGGTCGCCAATGTTGCCGTCGTCACCGCGAACTATCCGGGAATACCATACCAGCCCTTCAGACCCCTCGATTAACTAACATGTATTTGACAGCCCAAGGTCATGTTCGGGTGGTCTGGCTGGAACTCAAATCAAAGTCGTCTCTCAATTGCTACGGATAACAACGTTAATCGGCCCTTTGTCCCCTAATTTTCATAATGCCAGAGCTCACGAGAAACCTTTGGCGCATCGCTCGACCGACGTCCAAGACGGCAGGGTGTCTACGCCCGGCGGCGCGGCCACTTTCACTCAAAAGGGCCGCCTTTTCGACGTCACCATCCTGGAGGATGATGGAGGCCACCGGCTTCACGGAAAACCAGCTAATGGTCCGAGAAGCAGTCAGTCAAGTGTGCTCACGCTTTCCCGACGGCTATTGGCAAGAACACGACCAGAACGAGCAGGATCCGACAGATTTTCACGCAGCGCTCGCGAAGGATGGATGGCTCGGCATCGCCCTACCCGAAACCCTGGGCGGCTCCGGTCTGGGCATCTCGGAGGCGACCATGATGATGCAGACCATCGCCGAGTCCGGCGCAGGCATGGCCGGGGCGCAGTCCATCCACGCAAACGTGTACGCGACGCAGCCCCTCGCCAAGTTCGGGACCCAGGAGCAGCTCGAGAGCACGATTCCAAACATCATTTCAGGCAAGTGGCGCACATGCTTCGGTGTCACGGAGCCCAACTCCGGGCTCGATACGCTCCGCCTTTCAACGACGGCAAGGAAGCAAGCGGACGGGTCGTACCTCGTTACAGGCCAGAAGATCTGGATTACATGTGCACAGGTGGCCTCCAAGATGATTCTCCTCGCTCGTACAAAAGCTTTGGAGGACTGCGCGAAACCAAGTGAGGGATTGTCCCTCTTTTGTATCGATCTCGATAGGTCCCAGCCCGGACTCGACATGCGCAAGATTAGGAAGATGGGCGGCCGCGCTGTCGACGCCAACGAGGTATTCTTCGACAACTATCCCATCCCCGCGACTTCCCTTATCGGTCGCGAAGGCCAGGGCTTCAAGATCATCCTACACGGCATGAATGCCGAACGATGCCTGCTTGCCGGTGAGGCATTGGGCCTGGGCTACGCTGGACTAATCAAGGCCTCCGATTACGCCCGCGAGCGCGTCGTGTTCCAGCGGCCCATCGGCCAGAACCAGGCCATCGCGCATCCGTTGGCGGATGCATACATGAAGCTGGAGGCGGCAAAATTGGCCACGTATCACGCGGCGCGACTGTACGATGCTAGCAAACAGGACTCGTCGATACGTCAAGACGCGGTCGGTGTGGCGGCCAACAGCGCCAAGTACCTGGCTGCAGAAGCAGCGTTTACGGCATGCGAGCGAGCAGTGCTCACACACGGGGGCATGGGGTACGCCGCTGAGTATCATGTTGAGAGGTATCTTCGCGAGGTTTTGGTGCCGAGGATCGCGCCCGTGTCTCGTGAGATGATCTTGTCCTACATGAGCGAGAAGGTTTTAAAGCTTCCTCGCAGCTACTAGTAGACTGGAGCGTGGGTTTTGGATGAGACATGCATGCCAACGGACAACATTCGAAAAGAATAAGCTGGCGTGCCCGCATAGCATGACACATTGATTCAAAGGACTCTGTGACCTAGAGATTTTAAATCTGCAAAAACAATCTGACAGGCATACTGCTTCGGATCAATGGTCACCAACGACCATGTGTGATTGACAGCAGCAACCGGTGTGGCCCTCACATGATTTCGGTGTATTCGGTGTATGGATGTTCGACCGAGCCAAGTCTCGGCCGGAAACAGCAGCCGAGAAGACCCCAAGCACGGTCGGAAGGGACAGTGCATATATATGGACACTGTAAGCGTCAAACGCCAATTTGTAGCCCGGGAGCCTGTAGTCGACGTTCTTGATCCATGTTCCCTTCATGCGAAAACATTGACAAGCATGTTGCGACGTCCACTCCAACCTTGAAGGAGTTTGCCAATCAGTCCCTTCATGGATTTTCTTCACGAGCTACCAGACCGTCATGCCGGAAACCAGCTCGAAGAAATCCCGTGCAAAGCATGCTTGTAGGGAGTGCAACGCACGGCGCGTTCGCTGCAATGTCACTGAACGCCGTCCCTGCTCCAACTGTGAGAATGCCGGTACAAATTGCGAAATACTTCCGTCGCGGAGAGGTCGGTGAGTTGTGGCTTATTGCCCGAAGCCCAGCGCCCCCGGCAATCAATGCTGAATCTGGCGCCACAGATATCCCCGGAGGTCCAAGAAGCAGAAGCAGGCGCAGGCGTCTCCGTCCGCAACCCCGGAACCCATCGCTCAGGGCCCGTCTCCGAGTTTAGCCTCTGCTGTGGCGGCGACCCTCGCTTCTGCGAGCAATGCGTCGCCGTCTCATGAGTTCGGGACGTCCGACACTCCACAGGCCCCAACTCAGGCCGAGACTCCGGCGTCGATACACTCTGCCACTGCAACGACGGGTAGTAGTCGATTCTTCGGAGAGTCCAACTTCCTTACCCTTGTTCCTGGGGCGTCCGAGCTGGGGGGTGATGCCACTGCTGGCGGCTCCGCCTTGAAAGACCGGCTGACCTTCGCCTTTCCTCAGACGCCGCAGTCTCAGGACCCATCCACTAGGCCCGCCGGCACGACTCACATGAGCGCAGCAACAGAGCGTTACCTGCGAGAAGAAGGAGCCTTGACCTTTCCGGATATGCAGCGCTGCCTCCCAGCCTTGCGCGCCTACTTCACCTGGTTTCACCCCTGCTTCCCCGTCCTTGATCGCGCTGATGTCGCCCGGCGGCTCGTCACGATGGAAATCTCACCGCTTTTGCTGCAGGCGATGCTTTTTATCGGCTCAAGCTACTGTGATGATGCTGACATCGTCGCCATGGGCTTCAGAGACAGATCAGAGGCTAAGAGTGTGACTTATAACCGCGCGCGGGTCTTGTTTCATTCGAATTGGGAGAAGGACGAGTTTACCCTCATCCAGTCGCTTTTTCTCTGCAGTTCATGGAGGGGAGGGCCAACGGATTGGAGAGATGTGAGATACTGGCTGGGGGCTGTCTTGACACTGGCGCAGACACATGGACTTCATCGATCGTAAGTCATGAAAAGGTATCCCAAACAGTGCGGTTTCTCAATAGTCGCTATAGAACGAAATTCACGACAAAGGATCCTCGTCTCGCAAGGATGAGGCGACGCGTGTGGTGGTCCATCTATGTAAGCTTCTAGTCTGCTCTACTCCAGGAAGTCCCTGAAAGAATACAGGGCATCGGCAGCTGACAGGTACGAAAGGTGCGAGAACGCCAAGCAGCCGTGTCCCTCGGCCTACCTTGTCGTATTCGCGATGAAGATTGCGATATCGAGCCCCTGGCCGCCGAGGATATGGAAGACGATACGGATGAACAGCTTGCAACCGGTTTTGGTGCGTCAAAGCCTGAGCATATACACTACGCAAGCAAGATGGTGGATATAGCTAGACTGCGTAAGCTCCCTTTTCTACCCTCTTGAGTCTTGTGGCTGTGGGCTAAGAACTCGCAAAGTGGGGAGTATCACAGATATACACTTCGCACCGGGACGTGGACCTCCACGTCCAGAAGAGGTTCATAACTTGAAGCAGCAGCTCGAGCAATGGAAGCAGAGCCTGCCAGATGACATGCGCAGAGCTCCAGAAGATGGTCAGTCATCCGTTCTGACGTGCTTGTTGCACTTGGCTTACAAGTAAGTGCACATTGCCCCGGGCTTCCCCCGAATACCTGTTGACAGGCTCAAGTCACTTACGCATCCTGGTACATCGAAATGGCTGGCTTCGTAACCGGGATGAGGAAGACAAAAAGGCAGCGCTCGCCGCCGCGTGTCGCATTAGTAGGATTGCAGAAGACATGCTCTCGCAGAAAATGCTACAGTATGGCCAGATGCATCAGTGAGTGCCCCGGCCCTGCCTGGAGATTTAAAACCACTGACCTGCCAGGCTCACGAGCTTGTTCGCCGCCCTCTGTGTACATGCCATTGACATCAGAACTGCCGACGGCATAGGACGCCGGCTTGCCGAACACAGGGCCCAGATGTGCCTCTTAGGACTTAAGGAGGTTCAGAAATACTGGCGCATCAACAACAATGTTCTCGACCTATTTCTCCAATATCTTGACAAGTCTATCGCCAAAAGACTGAACAACAACGGAGAGGAAAGTGCATCACTAAGCGGCGCACCCGGCGTTTCATCCGATATCACCTTGCCGAACAACTCGACGACGAGCCCATTGCAAGCTGGGATGGGCAGCCGGCAGTCTCTCGCTCAAATGGGTACTGATGCTATGGAAGACCAGTACTTCAGTTTGATGCGCACGAACTGGGAAGGTGAAGATGCTCTGGGGGATCTTGGCCTGTTTCTGGATCCCCAACTTTATGCCAATGGACCAATGCAAGTGGAAGGGCTCAATTTCTTGCAGCGGTGCCTGTGAAGATGGCCGTGGTAGCCACTCCAAGTTGGTTCGGCTTCTTGATTGTTGGAAGCGAAGACAAAGCCGAGAGCATATAGCCGAAGTGCTCGCTTAATTACCCCACGCACTCTCGCGATCGGCACTGTGCGCCCTCGGCCCATACTCCAAGCGGCATGGTTCGGGTGCGCGTTCTCATCGTTCTGTTGACTTTCATCTCTCGAGGTCGAAAGCAATGTCTGATGGTGAACGTTCTTTTGCATTACTTAACTCCAAATCAACCTGTATAACAAGCATGCCCTCTTGATACCCCTTTGAATTATAATCGAATACCAATATTCGTTTGCCGCGGCCCCCTAAAACATCCTTCAAGGCCTCCATTAGCAGATTGCGTCACCCCCATCATGGCACCGCTCGTCCATCGAATGAGACCGTCATTGACACATCTCATCTTTACGACTGGCAGAAGGCCTCTAACTACGAACGCGACGGACGCAGCCTCAAAACTGCTCGAGACATTTGCTGGCAAGAACGTCATCCGCAAGCAGGTTCTCGACTCCAACCAGCTCCAACGCCTCAGCCTAACTCTCAACCGCAAACACCTGCATCCCGACCTCGATGTATCCCGCGATCCCCCAGTGAATGGCACGCCTCTCCCACCTGGCTATCACCTGGTGTATTTCACCCCGGCCAGCGTCGAGAGCGAGCTAGGTCCGGACGGCTCCGACAAGACATTCAATGCGCCTGCTCCGTTTACTCGCCGGATGTGGGCCGGTGGGAAGATGCAATTCGTTGAAGGAGCCTCGCTCAAAGTCGGAGAGGATATTGAGGAGCGGACGAGGCTTGTTGCAGCAACGCCGAAGAAGAGCAGAAGCGGTGATGAGATGGTCCTGGTCGACATCGAGAAGGAATTCTGGGGACGCGATGGTTTGCTTGTCAAGGACCAGAGGTGAGTTTCTGCTTCCAGCTGACTTTCATGCCTGTATGTGCTGACATTTAATGCTCCTAGATCATGGATCTTCCGCCCTGAAGTGAATGTCTCTGTGGCCGCGGCGACGGCGCCGTCTCGCAGTGAGAAACCACTCGTCTCCGGACCGTCCACTATCACAGACCAAACATGTCCGGACGGCCGCACGATACGGCATCTTCGTTGGTCTCCTGTTGGTCTGTTTCGATTCTCCGCTCTAACCTTCAACGGTCACATGATTCATTACAACGAGCCGTGGACCAAGGACATTGAGCGTCATCCGCAGGTCGTCGTTCACGGCCCCCTGAGTTTGATCAACATGCTCGACTACTGGAGGGATGTCTACGGCCAAGAAGGTAGGGAGGTGCGGCAGATTGGCTATAGGGCTCTGTCGCCGCTTTACGCAGGTGATGAGTATGTTATCCGTACGGCGGCTGCAAAGGGCGGAACGAAGTATGAGATTGTGGTGGAAAAGGGGGATACCCTGTGCATGAGGGGTGAGATCATTTGTGGCTAGCCAGGAGGATGCTTATGGCCCGGCCTATGAACTTGCGCTCAAAGCGAATTTGGTTGAGATTCAAAGCAGATGACGCCGCCATTCCTCTGATTGAACTGATGACCAACTGTAGACAGCGGTCAAGGGGCTATACTGTGGAATTGAATATGCCCACGCACTTTGTGTGGGAAAATGAGCATGCTGAACCATGATAGTCGGCCAGATTACTTGATGGGCAGGTTAAAAAAAAAAAGAAAAGAAACGAAAAGCATGTCTTGACGTCGGAATTACTATTACTCATTCAAGTCCCATGGAATGATTCCAAGGGCAGCTTAGCGTCGTATGTCATCGACCTGAATGGCAATTTATACAACAGGACGACGGCTCAGGGGAATGCCAGCTGCGCCACCTCATCATGTATGCACTAATATGGACGCTTATCGATTTCTTTACTTTGCACAACGTGCTTAGGCAAAACGCTGACCAGGTCTAAATTCTATCTGAACGCATTGGAAGCCATTTTCGAGTTGAAGAAAAACCTCGAATACTTGAGCCTCTGTGCCGCCGTCTGGCCTTTTGCTCGTCATCCTAGCACCGTCTCATGCCATTTCTTTTGTTCTACGTCAGTGCTGTGGCCAGTGCAAAGCTACCAAGTCATCGGAGATGTTCCGTTGATTTGTTGTTCCATGAGTCAGACACTGAACTTTACTCAAGTCAGAATTCTGTCAAGATTCTACGGAACGTACAACTTAGCGAAGGTTTGCTGATAGGTGGATGTTGATCGCACCGCTCGCCCGCGGACGACGTTCCGCAAGGCATGATCTGCCTCCCCATGTGGAAAAAGGGCCAGAATGGAAGACTGGTTTAACTGGACCTCATATTAACGCCACAGTTGACTAAACTGGTAATCTTTAGACTTGTAGATGTCGCAAGGTATCGTCGACCGAGATCAGTGGGCCAGTCTGCTACTGACAAGTGTACTTGCCACATACAAGTACTTGCTGTGGTACCTCAAACATGGTGGCAAATGTGATGGTTGTTACATTTTGCTGACATCAGAAACCTCCATCGCTCAACTTCGTTCGGCCGTCCTGAAAGTCAGATCGAGGCAGTCAGGACTTGTGGTTTTCCCGTCTCAAACCAGCAATCGTTTTCAGTATTATTCCATACTCGAGGTAGTCTAGTGTCGATTTTAGACCAGTATATAACAAAAACCTACTGTTGAGCCATTTGTCCTAGGATGTGTGCGCGAGAACGAAAGTTTGGGCGAAGAAGAGGTCAGCGGATATCCTTGTTGCCACATGCAACACCTGTCAGCTTTATTTAGCTCATACTTAGTTGTCTCGTTAGTTGAGGGCCGCCTGCAGGCCTTTCAGGAAATCAAGTCACAGTCTAAAGCAGCACTAAGGAGTTGAGACCTGCCACAGGATACTGTATTTCAGTCGCAAGGCGTTGCAACCGACTAGGCTCAAACTCTGCGTAACTCACAATGAGTAATGTCGATTGACAGGTTTCAACGACTTGGCGTTCTATTCTCTCTCCGATTTCGTTTCGAAAATCCCGGCAGGCCCCAGACCGCTGCCATGCACGTGGGGAATTGTGTCGAGAACAAATTTAAGCCAGAAAATTGTGGCAGGGGTAAACAGATATGCCGAGACATGTTCCTGTAGATCTCGTTCGGGTAGGGCGCAAGATGTATCTGGCGACCAAGGCCATCCTCGGACTACTCTATAACCCAGCAAAAATCAGGTTCTCTTCTTGGGCAATGAAAATATCGACAACGCGGAAGCAGCTGAATGTCATATTTGCAATGTTGCAAGCCCTACTTGACTCTTTCTGACAGTCAAACTCTGCACGGTGATGATCACTTCTGGACACCGTTGGAGATATGCCGGGAAATATAGGTGTTCTCATTGACTGAAGACGTCAAAGAGCCAAGGGTATATAAACACCACGCAAATCTTCCACAGTGAATCTTCGTGGCAAGCGTTTACAGAATTTGAACTTAATCTATGGCCTCAGCTACTCTACGACTCTTGTACCGCGTAGCTTCCGTATCTGCCATTTTTGCTTCTGAGATATCTGTATGATTTGCATCTGCCATTTGTATTGACATTATGGGCTCTTATTGGAGGAGAGTTGCACATTGTTGAGGCTTCCGCTGACAACTAACTTAGCTAGACCCGGACTTCAAGTTTCCAGCTCCGGCCCAAGATTCATCGCACCCGCCCAACTCGTCTCAGCCCTTACCGTCGGCTCGACCAGGCTCCCCGTCAACCCGTAGATTCCTGCTGTTGCGTGCGCCTGCTGTTGCGTGCGCCTGCTGTTGCGTGCGCCTGCTGTTGCGTGCGCCTGCTGTTGCGTGCGCCTGCTGTTGCGTGCGCCTGCTGTTGCGTGCGCCTGTACCCCGCGGACAACCACCGCAGCGTCTCGAGCCACTCTTCCTCGTTCTCAACTGACAAACTCTCGGGAGTCCGCTGCGACTAGCAGCTTCTCGTCCGAGCCCGGCGCGTAATCCTCATCGTCTACGTTCCTAGCCCGCAAGATCTACTCCCGTAAACCCATCAGCCAGGGGTGTTACGCCGACATGAAGTCATGTAGCGTCACGAAGCCACCCGGCGAACGCTACTGTGCGGCGCAGCATATTGCAACGAAGTACGGTCCAATAATTCGGAACCGAATCCAGTTATATTCAATACCCATGACTGTCAGAAAGTCCTGAGAGTCTGTAGTCACTGTGGTAAGCGAGTCTTGTCTTCTTGGGATTCCTTGACGGCTGCTAGCCGCTCAGGATTATGGCTTCGGTTTTGCTGTTGTCGTTTGCGGACAACTCACATCCAGCTCTCACAGTGACCCTGATTTCTGGGTCATTGTAAAGAAAATGGATAAAGAGTTCATGTTGGACGCGAGCCTGTCACAGATGCTCAATGTTCAAGGCTTCTTAAACTCTTCTTCAGTTTTCTCCTGCTTTTCCATGCATAAAACAAACAACAAATGGACAGTTTACATACTCCCAAAACCTTTCCCCAAGGGATTGGAACGAAACAGACTTCGAGGCCATTTGTTTTAAACATTAGCAACGGCACAGGAACAGACCAAAGCCGTTTCTTCCCACATGGTACAAAACCCGCACTATCACTCACTGGTTTGACTACAAACTCATCACAGGGCGCGTCGCGTCGCCTCGTTCGGCTTGTCCTGCGCGCCACATGTGGCTGCAAATGCCTAGCGCATCCTCTCTGTGACAGAAGGAAACTCAAAATGACGACACAAATGCATTTCGGACTGTGACCGGAAGTTCGGATAATCTGGGTGCACGACTCGGCTCTCCGGCTTTGGCATAATGTGGTCTTTGGTTAAGGTAGGTGTTCCTCCGGTCACTAGTAACTTTTCACTAGTGAACTAATGGTCGGCACACATCCCACGGGCCCCGGAGGTAGCCATCCTAGGTTTCGTGAAACTGCTGACGGGCCGGCCGCTGTTCAATCTTTGACAGCCAGTGCGTTCTCAAGCCAGGACCCACGGCAATGACGGCGTGTTGCGAGACTCGATATATCCCTTGAGCCATTATGAGGGGCGTTAATTACGTGTCGCCTGCACCTCCTGCGAAGGTCCGCAGACCAATGCGTCTACTTGCATAGAGCCGCCCTACTGTGACAGGCAGCAAAAAGCAATATGCGGGATCTGGATGTTTCTGATTCTGCTGATCCAGGTCGGTGGGAGACCGGCCGGAATCTACGATACGGAAAACGCGCCATGTGCCGCGAGTGAGGCATGCCCGTCCGGGGAAGCCCGTTTTTACGTTACTACTCTTGGCGCAAACAAGACTCTGGACCCAGCACATCGCGTGTTTGAGAAGGTCTCGCATCCAAATCCCAGACCACCTAACCAAGCGTCATACAATCGGGAAGCCGGTAAGGCGGCACAAGCTTAACATTGCCTCCCACGGCATCCCTGAATTTGCTCTCGCCAAGGGACTTGGTCCCTCTCAAACCATGCATGGCGAACATCCGCGTGTGCGGAGATGTGTGTTTGCGCAAGACAAAAGCTTGAATCCAGAGTCCGGGTTCTGGAGGGGGAATCAGCACCCAGAGGAAGATTTCGCACTACCGTGGTCCAATTGCAAGTGGAATTGCATGAACTTTAAAGCTTGAAACGGCAATGGGGACAATTTTTGTGACAGGACAGGCGGGAAACCTGCTCTAACCGACGTCCACGAGCGCCACAAACTGACTGGGGCCATCCCCGTCTGAAGCACGATGAGTCCCGTTTGAGCTGATGATGTGACGGGATGATCAGGCATCTGAACAGTGCTTGTTGCAGATTGGGGCTCAGGGCTGTCATCTCGAGTCAAAGAGAGCGACCTTCAGTAACAAACATCAGATCGTGGCTCATGTCACGCCGCCGTCCGGAGTTTCAGGGTGTGACAAGCAATATTGGCACAACAGTAAGCAATCTCAAAATAGAGAATTGAAATAAGCATATGCCTACATAAGACCCGGAGGATGTTGCGAGGCGGCTGGCCAGTCCGCGTCGAGCGTGTCAACCGACTTACTCCTTTCACTTACAAGCCATTCCATTCCTTCCGTGCTGTGCGCGGCTCTCTTTAATTGATTCAACACTCATTAAGACGGACCTGGAGTCACTCTAATTTAGATTCTTCTGCTTACCCGGCTGATTTCAATCAACATGAAGTTCTCAACTGCTGCCTTCCTCGCCCTTGGTCTTATGACCGGCAATGTCGTTTCTGGTGAGTAACCCTGGTGGCCTGCACACGTTCTTTTTTGCGTTCAAGATACCGACCCTGAGGACTCACTCCTCCGTCCCAGCTCCCGCCGTCCAGGTCAGCGAGGTGACGCTCCCAATTGAAGCTCGCGCGGAAAATTTCCTCGCAAATGACGGCGCGCCTCTCGAGGCCCGAGCGAACAACAAGAAGAAGGCCAAGGCAGCGGGTGCCCAGGCTCAGGGAGCGGCCAAAAAGGCCACCGCCGCGAAAGCGAAGGCCAGCAAAAACAAGGCTACTGCTGCTAAAGATAAGGCCGCAAAGGATAAAGCAGCCAAAGAAAAGGCCGCAAAGGACAAGGCAGCCAAAGATAAAGCCAACAACGCAAACACTGGCAAAAACACCGGCGCCAACAACAATAACAACAACAATGCCAATGCCAATGCCAACGCTGGGAACGGGAAGTCCCAGGCAGCGTTCTCGGGCTTGGCTTGTACCGATGGCAAGGGTGCCGGTTCTTGTAATGCCAACGGTCAGTGCGCCGTCAACGGCAAGACTGCAGAGATTGCAGGCCAGTGTGGTGTTGCAGCAGCAGCAGCAGCCAAGAAGAACAAACGATACGTCTCCGACCTCGCCGACATCTTGTAAAATCGGCCCTTGGAGCTGGGTGGATGACTGTGTGTCTCGGGAGAACATGAACTTATGAACGAAGGGTGGTGGTTTTGGCGATGGCAACAAACTTTTCACTTCTCTGTAATCGAGCAAAATATTCTCTCAGAAGCTGATTCTTCAAAGGTGACATGCTTTTCCAATGCTACCTTGTGCAACCATTATTCAGTGATGAGAGGCTATTTGCCAGTCGATGCGTTCGATCCAGGCTCACAGCAAAGGCCTTGCTCTAGTGTATCATGGGCAGGATGCACTCTACCTATTATGGTGCGTCGATATCATGACTGTCGTCCTTTCGAAGGCTGCGGAAACATAAGCCATGTTCAGCTCCCAGTCGCTTCTAGGCTAGCTGCGGTTTCTTCGTAGCAGTTGAGAAATATGGAGGTTTCCTCATTTCAACCTGACCAGACTCCCTTTGGTTTGCTCAATAGCATCACAAGCGAAATAGTTTTTCACAAACTCGTTCAATCCAAACTTTCTTCACTACAACAACAGGCTACCAAAGTATAGGTAAAAGGGTAGCTATGACACCCCTATGGTTGTTGTTACCGGAGTTGGTAGTTTGAAAAAAGAACTGATCCTGTGCGGCGTCTCTGGCACGCTTATAAACCATCTGCTCGCCTATTTGTTGAAGAAGTTCTTACTTCGCCACAACGCCAACCCTTCCATCAGACTCGACCTGTTCTTATTCAAGTCCTCTCTTACCACATTTACCCCTCTTGCGGAATCCGGTTCGGTCAACCCAGTGAGTCTCAAAAGACGGGTGCTCTTGTTCTTATCTTGTTGAACATCTAATACTCTACGTTACAGATAATCTCCGCCACTCAAGAATCGCAAAATATGAGGTTAGCCACACCCATTATTGTCGCTCTCTCAACCACGGCAACTACGCTATCCCGGCCTATGTACTCGCCGCTTGCAGAAAACTTTGTTGTTATGCCGCCAGAGCAAGAATGGCCGGCGAAATGTACCTTCTCCTATGGGCCTCTCCAGTGGGCTATGGAGTTCCGAATCGATGTCTTAGACGTTCCGAATGTCCCAGCGCAATGCGGGAGATTTTGGGAGGTCCTTGCAAAGAAACACTTTGGTTGTTGGGCGTCTTTCCCGGAGTGTGAAATCCCCGACAAGGGGAACACTGATACTATGCGATGGAGATTCACCGTGCCCTTCTGGTGCTTCCCCCACATCGTTGAAGACGTTTTCCTGACGGCTACCGACGAGAAGTACGGACCCATAATCTGTTCCAAAACTTCGTAGGCCATCAACTTTCAGGGCATGTTGTCCTGGTCACCTTATCTACAGCCTCGTCTGCAACGACATGGGTGCTGGGTATTATGTATGATACTCAGAATGTCTTTGTAGCATGATTGCGTCTGACAAAGCTTCGCCGAATCAGAAAGCGTCTTTCCGGAAATTGGTTTCGGTATCTATCTGGCAAAATAGGGAAAATGAGTGGTAAGTTCTACTGCTTCACCGAGTTGTTACATGTCTTCAGTTAGCCGATCAATTGCTAATATTTTATGTTGAGGCGTCTCGTCTTGATTTATTTTAAGATGAGAGACTATGTTACTTATTGTCGTCTCGCATCAGCAACATGGACAAAAGGGCAGTAGTAGTTAATCTAAATCAACACAACATAAGCATTATCTTCTCATGCAATTACACACACCAAAGAATATCGTCCCATTCGGAAAGGGTTTCCTTGGGGTGGGCTTGTTCTGCAGGAATTCTCAGTTCCCGGAAGAGGAAATCCTTCGCAATCAAAACACTCTCCCTGTGACAAGACTCCAACTCGCGTGGTATCTCAACACGGTGACACTCTCTGAGCGCGGCTCGGAAGTTCGACCCTCCGACTTCAACTAACTTCTGCCAAAAGGCCACATCGCTTTGCTGATAGTTTGGTGGGGTTCCTCCTTCATCCATCGCAAGGCCTGGAACACCGACTATCTCCGTCTCTTGGCTGCGCCATGCCTGCAAGACTGTCCCAATGATGATGAGCCACTTCAGCTGGCCACACCCGAAGCCTGCCGAAATCAAAGACGCCGCAATTTCAAGATGCCTGTGATTTGCGGCGGTGATCATTGGCGTCAGCCCCCGGAGGTCGCCTGGCTCGGAGAGGGCGGTGAAGCCAAAGTCCGCTTTCCCACTACGCCGTTCACAGTGAGGGTTCATACCTCTCTCGAGAAACGAGCGAGCCATTTGTAGTTGGCCAACTTCGATGGCCATCATGAGAGCTGACCTCCCCGGGGCGCTGTCTTCGGCAAGGTCTGACCAGTCCTCATGCCAGGTTCTAGACCACCGTGATAGGGCGTAAGAACTCCCAGAGTTGTATGGGGACTCGTTTAGTATTCCAAACACCTGCGAGTGTCGGTGAAGTACGGCGTCCTCCAGACATGTATCGATTACCTCGAAGCGTGTGTTTCTGCTGTAGGGCCCATCATACTCTTCATATTTCCGAGAGGAAGGAAGTTGATGGTCGAGAATGAGTTTGAGCGCATCGACTTGGGAGCTGCAAACAGCCTCGAGGAGCACTTTCTGGAGTTTTCGCGGAGTTAACTCTCGCTTGATGCCTTCAAGTAGAGATTTCAGCGTTTCGAAATCTCGGAAAGCCACAGCAAGTCGCCAGAAGTGCTCGTCGTAATATTTCTTCCCTATTTTAACTTTTCCTTTTGATCCAGCAGTCGACTTCTCCCGGGACATATCGACCTCGTAGTTGATCAGGAGGGCAGACAAACTGAAGTCCTTCGTCCGGAGTGCCGCTTCAAGCAACGACCCCAGCAAAGGTGCAGCTCGCGGACTTGGATCTCTTTTCTTTGGCGATTTAAAGGTTGAGAGCGATTTTGGCCCCTTGTCCAAGATGGTGGTGCGTACCAAACCCTCAGTGTTCGGAAGCCTGAGGTAAATCCTGGCAGGGAGCAAAAGATTTTCGAACTCCACTGAAGTGATGCTTCTAGTGGTCGGAAAAAGAAGAGATTGAAAGTATTCCCCGAAGAGGTGCCAAATTCCGTAATGCTTCCCCGGGCCTGGAAGGTGGATGCCCTGCTGGCAAAGACCGTGGACATATTGATATCGATTTTCACCGTCGGGATCGACGCCATCCTCTCCCATGAAATGGTCTACGATCGAGTTGACAACAGTTGACAGATTCCGGTTCCATGGAAGGTGCCGATGAGGTTGAACCATGAAGTAACTAGCCAGAAAAGGGCTTGCATCACCATCATGTTGGATTCTGCAATAGTTCGAGACCATTTGGCAATGGCCAAGTTTTTCAAGAATTTCGACTTCTGAATTGAGCTTCATCCTCTCCAGTAGCCGAGTGGAGTATATTGCACGCATAGTTTCAGTCTTGAAGAGCTCTAGTTGAGGTTATTAACCTTACCGTTCGATTATCAGCCGCACTAAACTCACTGGATACTTGGAACAGGCGCACCGCATCTCTCAAGTTGGTATTGCTCTTCTCGTCATATCGGACGGAGTACTCTAGAATCAACGTGATGCAGTCTGAGGGTATGTCGAGAAGCCCAATATGTCGTGACGTAGTTGTGTTGCGTGTGTGGACTAGCTCTGAGATCTGCGCAAGCCTTCCAGCCAGTTGCACTGATGTCACGGAGCTCATGTTGCTGGCGGGCGTGAGTGTGAGGACGATTTGAGGAAGTCTGGTCTACAAGAATGTGGGCTTAGTGAATAGATGCAACCCAAAATGCAGAATGTGTGAGATTATGTTCGTGTTTAAAGAAAATCAAACCAACATCAACAAACTCGTGACTATCGTGATATTGGTTTCTGACAATGCATGGGTTGTAACAAATGGCTAGACTTCTCGGCGCGACTCACATGCCCCACTGAGGCCAATTCTGATTGCTGAGGCCTTTCTCAGCTAAGACTGCGCCGCTCAGCCCTTGTAAGGCCACAACAGAGCCAAACCACACAATGAACACAGACTACTAGACAGGCATATCGTACCTGGATGCTGTAGGGACAATACCAAAAGAGAATCTGCAATGAGCTATTTAGGTGCGGAGGTTGAATGGACAAGAGTATAACTGCACAAGATGACATGTTGAGGTCTGGGCATGCATGTAGCGTATCTACGACTAAGGTACGATGCAAATTGGCCACAGCGAACCAATTTCTGATAATACTGCTGCTTCATTCGACATACTTCGTCTTTCAAACTTTTTGTAGCAAGTAAACTACCTATGGGGTGGTGTGAAGCTAATTAAAGTGCTCCTACCCAGCAGGTTGACATCACCTAACTACCTTGCAGGTCCTGCCTCCACCTAGAATTGGGACGGTTGCCACGCCGATCTGAAGATAGCTTCATTTCAAAAATCTTAGAGCTCATTAAGTTCTATTTGCTCTTTTTGCTCCTTCCCAATAGCGATTCTTTCTGGTAAAAGTCTGCCTTCATGGCGTGGAACATCTCGCATGAACTCGTGCTCCCGAAATCAGATTTAGAGCCTCAAGCAATCAATACCACACGCAACCCGTTTGTTGTTACCATCCAATAGGATACTACTAAATAATGAAGTCTAAACTGAAGAGAACTGACGGAGTATAAGAAATACTTACACTTGGATTATTGCACGATGTAGTCTAGGATGTAGAGACCTTCTAACAAGTCTAATCTCGAACCGTCGGAAACGTGGAAGGAAGCAAAAGCCCATTGACAGGATGAATACAGGATGAATGAAAAGACTTAGATACTTGTTTCAAGCTCATTATTGTACTTCAAACGTGGAAGAGACGATGGGGAGCAGATGTCCGTATCTGGCACCTAGTCAAATGCCTGGCAGGCTCTCGATATGCTCTATGTTTTTGTGACCTCAGCCCGGTGTGTGGGGGAAGCTTCCGCGTTTTTTTTAGTTCATGTCTGAAAATTACGATTCGCTGTTGTTAGACTACCAACAAAAAGCTGTTCATCAAAGAAATGGCCACTCCTCGCGTACTTTCTCTCCAGAAAGAACTTCTGGCAAAGTGCTAGTGAAGGGTACATCACCAACAGCTTCGGATGTGTGTCACCCTGCACCATAATGGTATTACCATTACACTCGTTGATATCGAGTATTAAATCGGCACGTATTGTTTGCTCTTCTACTGATGCCAGCGAAAGTGGCGAGTCGCGGCTGAGTTGTTCAAACCTCCAAATTCCGACCAGATGTCCAGGCCTCCACTGAGAACTTGTAGCTGCTCCCGTCCATGCAGAAATTGCAAATAGCATTTCATCAGTCGGGACGCCCCGTTACTGATTTGATATATCGATGCTGCTCCAAACCCGACATTGCCTTCGGTAAGTTATGGTGTCCGCATCGGACACGGAGGTGGAAAAGGTGGGCTACCGTCTTGGGAGAAAGCCATCGACCGGGCGGAGTGCGAGGGTCTGCGCCGTGGTAACTAGAACGCAAAAGTAGAGATGCACGCATGTGGTCTGGAACTTTTTCGGTCTTAATGTAGCCGACAATAAGCTGACAACAGCAATCTGGGGCTTTCAAGCTTTTGATAGCATCCCGGCTTTCGCGTGGCTTGGCCATTCAGGCTCCTGGCCCACCGGTCTTGCCGCTCCCATCAACAGCTGATCTCGGCAACGTTGCCGTGGTCAGAAAACCCGATCTACACGCGTTGGCTTCACAAGGCCTCCATATCGAGTGGGATACCGGCCAAGACATCTGGCGAGGGAAGGGATCGACGTCACCGTCTGGCGCGAACTACTCTGCGTTCGTCCCATTCCGCGTGGTCTGATTTGTCAGGTGGCCTGCTCCGGCAAGCTCCCAACTAAGAAGCAAATCCCCAGCTCTTGGCTCCTTGCGTCACTATTGAGAGCCAAGCGGAAACCCAAGAAACTCACCCAGATGCGCGCGAACCAGATCTTATCCCGGCCTTTCGGTTCACCGAAACCACCGAATTTGCGGAGATGGGACACCAACCCACTTCACACAGCCGACAGGCCTTCCCCGGATCGACGTTTGGTTATAAGAGGAGACGATGATGCTCCGGTTTGACCGAGTCGCTAGTCCACGGCTAGTAATTCCATACAGCATCAAACGAATCGGAGACAATACAGGACCTTCATTACAAAATGGGGCTTCTCTCTCCTAAAGTTTACCAGTGGCTCGTAGGAGTTTTCGCGTCGCTGGGCGCGTTCCTCTTCGGTTACGACCTTGGGTACGTCGAGTTTCCCGGCATGTTCACACAAGAAATACTAATAACATCGAACCAGCGTCATCGCCGCCGTTGTAGCGTCCAACACTTTTCGGGATACGTTCAATCCCACAACGTCGACGGAGGGACTGGTGGTATCCATGTTCACAGCCGGTGCCTTCTTCGGCGCCGGAGCCGCTGGTCCATTGGGAGACCGCCTTGGGCGACGAGGAACCATCGTCACCGGAGCGCTGTTCTTCCTTCTCGGTGGCGGCCTCCAAACCGGAGCGCGGGACATCCACATGATGTGGACCGGCCGTCTGATCTCCGGAGTCGGTGTCGGAGCACTCTGCATGATCGTCCCACTCTACCAGGCAGAGCTGGCCCACCCGAGCATCCGTGGAACGGTCACGGCCTTGCAGCAGCTCATGATTGGTATCGGCGCATTCACCGCGACTTGGGTTGGCTGGGGTTGCTACACCCAACTGACCACCACGAGCGCACAATGGCGCATTCCCTTGGCCATCCAGAACATTCCGGCCTTGATTCTCGCTGCGCTAACTTTCCTGTTCCCCGAGAGCCCCAGGCAGGTCTTATTCTCTCCTATAGCTCCCAAACCATACCTGGCTACAGCCAAAGACTGACGCACCACGGCTAGATGGCTCGGTGACAAGGGGCGCGACGATGACATGTTGAAGACCCTGGCCCGGCTTCACGCCAACAACAATGTCGATGATCCTTTTGTTAGGGCCGAGTTCGAGCAGATCAAAACCGCGGTTGCCATTGAGCATCAACTCGAGGCGAGATCTTACATGGAGCTTTTCCGGTCCAGGAGCTCCTTCCGCCGCCTGTTCCTCTCTTCTGCTATTCAAGCATCCGTTCAAATGACCGGAGTTTCGGCAATCCAGGTTCGTCTCAGTAGCACGGATGACTGTTCCAGTCGTGTCTGACGCTGATTTTGTGCACTAGTACTACTCTCCGCGCATCTTCGAACAGATCGGAATCGCAACAGACGACACCCTCAAGTATCAAGGAATCAGCAATGGGCTCGCCATCATTGCCCAAACTTGCGCCATGCTCCTGATCGACCGCACTGGTCGGCGATGGCCTCTCATCGGAGGAAACCTTTTCAACTCATTGACTTTCATCATTGCCGCCATTCTCCTCGCCCTCTTTCCCCCCGGGGAGTCCAACAACCTCGGCGCGCAATGGGGCTTCATCGTCATCACGTGGTTGTACAACTTCAGCTTCTCTTCCACATGCGGTCCGCTATCTTGGATCATCGTGGCCGAGGTGTTTGATACGAGGACCCGCTCCAAGGGAGTCAGTATCGCAACTATGGTCTCGTTCGCTTTCAACACAATGATTGTAAGTCAAACAAGCTTCCACGCCGCCTGCTCGCTGTTCCTAACCCCTCCTGTAGGGCCAAGTTACCCCTGAGGCAATGGAGAGTGTAGGATGGCGATTCTACATCCTCTTCATCGTGTGCAACATCACAAATGCCATCTTCTTCTGGATGTTTTTGCCCGAGACCGCTCGCCGGCCTCTGGAGGAGATGAACGAGCTTTTCAGCAGCCCCAGTTGGTTTGTCGCTGGGAAGACAAGCAGGCGATACGGTAGCCAGGATCTTGAGAGCCGACTGCAGGAGAAGGAGCGCGAGGCGTCCGGTGGTGCGAATGTCGAGGCTTCGCACGCGGAAACCAAGTAGACAGGCCTGGGGGGGGACTCGGCATTCGAGCGCCGGTGCAGTTGTGTGCATTAACTGGTTCTATCGCCATCCTATAATTCTATGTGTAGTCTAAGATTTTACGCCTGTTATCAACTACTAGTGTACATCATTACAGCAATGGCCCGGCCAAAGCAGGCCGCGGTAGTCTCAGGGCTTCTTTTCCAACAACTCCGTCGGCATTCCCCTGATCGCTCTCTGCTCTGTGGGCTTGAGCGAGATGAAGAAGTACTTCTCAATGGCCTTGACTCTTTCGGCTTCGTTTTGTAAAGTTTCAAGAAGCTCAACCTTGTCACCGATCTTGCGCTTGACCTCGTCCTTGAACAGCACGAGAGTTCCGACCGCCTTATGTGCCTTGGGGTCCAGGATTGTCCGCATAGCCAAGACCGTCTTGACGAAGAAGCTCGTCGGCCTGGTCATGACGGCCCAGTTCATGACCTCGAAGTCCTCAGCGAAGAACTCCTGCTCGGTAAAGCAGTTTCGCCGCCTGAAGGGGCCGTCGGCGGTATCCGTGGAGTAATACACCCACATACGCTGGTTAGGGTCAGTGTTTTGCTCCAGCTGCTCGTAGACGAGTTTGCCTTGCAGGGGAGCTATCGTGGTAAACTCGTGTCCGGTTTCCTTGTACAGGGGAACCGGGACCATGGCTGCTCCTTTGCCGAAACCCACGTCGACCATGTACCGCTGGCCGTCGATGTTGATGAGGTTGAGCATGTGAGACCTAACGTCATGTTAGCGACTTCCTGCATGTCGCGTTGGCGTCGAAGGCCGGAGGCACACACCATCCTCCAAAGCGTTCGTCTCCCATGATCTTCCCGCCGACGCTGAGGACATCGTATCCGAGACCTTTGAGAACGGCGCCGAACAAGGCGTTCAGCTCCATGCAGTAGCCACCCTTTCCCTCCACAACGACCTTGTCGAATAGGTCTTGCAGATCGAGGGAAATCAGTCGGTGCTTCGAGTAGTGAAGAGTCAGGCTCTCGAAGGGGACCCTCGCGAGCTGGTGAGCCTGCAGCTCCGCCAGGCGTTGCAGCGGGTCCGATGCATGCCAATCCCGGGGGTAGCCGATGTGATTGAAGTACCGGTCCAACTGCTCCTCGCTGTAAGACATGATGGGCAAACGTGACGAAGTAAGGTTGAAGTTCAAGGCGGGTGTTGTATTCACGATACAGACTGCAAGCCGTTAATGAGGATAACCAATTCAATGGACGCTAAACACGCATGTAGCTTGTGCAACTTTGACGACCATGTCTGCTGCAGAAATTGCTGATTCAATCTACAACTATGAGTAATATTTTGCAGCTATGACGTGGCGGTTCCCGCGGGATCACAATCAGTGCTAAAAAAAAAAAAAAAAAAAAAAAAAAAAAAACCCCGAGTGACTCTTTCTGGTTGCGCCTATTCCGTCGCTAGCTGATACAATTGGTTGTGCAGGCGAGCGAACCCAAAATGAAAGAGTAGAGTAATGCCAGGTAGCCCGATTACAACATACCGCAGGGCGGTGCATGTTGTTCTGCTACATGCCCTGGTGTGCGATCGGTATGCCCTCCTATATCCATTCTAAATATCCGTACTCTGTAAGATGCCTATATTGCATTAAGCCTAGAGTGACGTGACCTGCTTAATGATTTCTAAGAGATCCACTCATTTGTGGTCCGGTGTGCTGTCTTTTAGGGAACGTCGACTGTAACGTCGACGAGTCAAATGACTAGGAGCTCTGAGTGGCAGCCATCATGGTGGTTTAAGAGCTACAACTGCTGCAGGCATTAATAGCGTTGCAACAACCCTCGCCCTTAATTATTCCTGTCTCAAATCCGGGCTCTGCGACTTTTGCTTGGTCGGAAATAAGATCATCTAGGGGCTTACCAAGGCCTAGTAGAAGAGTAAATAAAGTGTTTGGTGGGGTAAGGAGTGAAACTATGCGAGTCCGCCAACCGTAGTATCCGTGAAAGCAATCTCCTACTGCCTTCGGGGGACGCTATCGGATTCAGGTCATTAACAAGATCAGGGCAGGTCCACCAATTCGGCCCCGAAAGATCAAACATCAACGTAGCGTGAGATACCGATCATTTTGTGAATGGAATAACGAGCTAGGAACGGCTGACATAGTACACATAACCCGTTTTAGGAAGGTGACATTTGGATGCACGTGGTAACGCAACGCAAGCCTTCGGATACGTAATCGCGCCCAGGACAAACGCCCCAAGCCTCGCAATCTCACCTTAACATCACGCTGGATAACCCCGTATTCCGCAGAAGGGCTCCGGGAACTTAAAATAAATGCGTTATCACCTTCTGCCCTTTATTGCCTCATTCATACTTGCCGTTATGGGCGAGAAATTCATCGTCGAATTCGGCAGCGCCAAGGTTCGTTCATCTCACGGTTGACAGGAGACCATCATCCGACCGGGCCGCCAACTGATGATGGTGCTGCAGGATGAAGACCGAGAAACCTTGGTCGGTAAATTGACGGCTGACGGGAGGACCAAGGTGGTGAAACGGTTCGATCACGTCATTTTCTCTGGCGTCGTCATCGAGACCGAAAACCAAAACATCGACACTCTGCGGGCTCTTCCACACGTCGGAAACGTATGGCCTTCGAGGAACGAAGGGCTCTTGACGCAGCTGGGAGGTACTGGGTCTTAATGGGAACCGCCAATATCTCTCTCTAGTGTTTTCTCAAGACACGATACGACAAAGAAAATCGCTTACGGCTTTCTCTAAGCACCGGTTCCTCGTCCCGACTGGTGCCCATGTCAGCGGCCGCCTCTGGCACCGTTAACGGTAAACCTATGTAGCTAGCTCATCAGAGAGGCTGAGAGAGCATAGCCCTGACCCTCAGGGCACCAGGCGGGCTGCTCGCACTCGTCTTATACGAATGAACTAGTTCGGTGATTGAGACAAAGTTGGAAGGACAGTCCGAACCTGGCCCACGAGCCGATGGGATGCTGAGTGCGGCGCCCGGGGGCTTGGGGAGTTACGGAGAAGACCAGGACACGGGGATGGCCCCGGGGCGGAGTTTGGTAAAGGTAAAGAGTAAGGCCCACTTAAAGGCCGGCGTTGCTTTCGAAATAATTCGCATGACTGATTGTAGTCAAAGTTAACCAGTAGAGCTTTGTCCCTGAGTCCTCCGTTTCCTCTGGTTAGTTATGCACCGGGTCATGCCAGCATATTAGAGAGCGTTATTAGAGCACTATCCATCTTCAGTAACCGGGTAGACGGAGACCTCCTGTTCTACGGAACATTCCCTGGCGATCATTACCAGCATTTCTATTTCCCCTTTTAAGAAACAGCCACAGCCGACAGAGGGCCCATTTACTATGTCGACACTAGTGCGGGTTGGGTAGGTTATGTCTCCTTCCGGTTTCGCATTCCTCTCGTGTCACTCGCAGTCTCCGTTACGCTCGAAACAAGGCTTCACAGCTTCCCCTCGTGCGAAGAAAGCGAGTTCTTCGTACCGCTTGTAAGTTCGATTGATTGCTTTTCATTATCGAAGACCACGAAATCGCAGAGACTGCACCGCGATTCACAGGGACTCCCTTGTATAAAATTTTTGGTAGGTATTTCCGTCCAAACTCAATTATATTGGTCCGAAGCAATCCTCCACCACGTCGCGATAACGCCGTACAGGGACACAAGCTATGTACATAACTATATGAAGGGCACTGTTGTGGTCCGTATGGAGGACTCTCCCCTCCTAAGCAACCTACTAATCAAGTTATCCGCGCTCTGCAGGAGTGTTGGCCAAAAATGTTTCGTCGCTCGTTAATCAATTCACTCGTTTTAGTTTCATTTGTTTCCGCGGTTCTGGCCCGGAGGGATCATGTCGTCCACCCCAAGCCGTACCACCAAGCGCCAAGCTTGCCCAGAGACGGCCAGGGTGACAACTCGGTTCCGCCGAGCTTAGAACACCTTCACGCACGTCAAGACAAGACTGCCGACGGCTTGACTGCCGTTGACACGTTCTCTTACAACGGAGAGAGTTGGACGGCGTACGAAGATCTCTCACGGTTCGACAGCCCCTTGGTCCTTGTTTCCGCCTCTGGAACGAGACGCGAAATCAAGAGATATGTCGAGCCCACGACTGACGAGGCCGTGAATCTGAACCGTACGGTCGAGCCGTACTTCGGCTTGGATCCTGCCAACGACGTCAATCTCAAGCTGAACGACGTGCTGGCGGAACGCCTGCTCCAGGATGGCGAACCTATCGAGGAGCATGTCCGCGACGTCGTTAACCTCAGCTTCCTCCCCTGGGATACCTTCCTTGGTAACGTCCACGCCAACGACACGATGTCGGTCGACTGGCAGTCCATCACAAAGAACTACCAGCCCCTCAACGACGTCCCGGGAGCACTCGACGGAACCCACTCCAACTTCACGTGGGACGGCCTGCTCGGCGGCTGGCTGCCGTCCTCGCGCAAGATTTACCGCGGGATCGTCGACGATACGGACTGGATCGATATCACCATCTTTGCCGACGTCGACTCTCAGGACCCGAGAATCGTTCACCTGTGGTTCGCGACCAAGTGGGTCAAGGAAGGCGTCGTGCGTGAGAAGAACTTTGCACTAGACTACCCAGAATTCCTGCCCATCCGCTCCAGGCCGACGGCGGACGACTTCTACTCCGCCCTGATCCGTTACACGGACTTTTGGGAATCCTACGTGAAGGACGACATCTCCCTCGCTCTGCCAGACCAGTCTTGGGCGGACATCGGGAAGCACGCCTTCGCGGTCGAGCTTGTCCAGCGCGAGGGCGGCGTATCCCCCCGATACGGCGCCTTCGACCGCGACTACGGCGGCTCCGAATACGACGGCTTTCAGGACATCTTCACCACCTCGCTCACGGCGAACCTCGCCTGGGGACGGTTCGAACAGGCGCGAATCGTCTTGGAGAATTACATGGACTGGTACGTCTACGACAGCGGCGACATCAAGATGCGCGGCCCCGAGGTCCCGCAGTTCGGCATGTCTCTGTCGTTGATTGCTCGTTACGTGCAGTACACTGGCGACGCGGCTCTGGTGGAAAAGTACAAGAGCAAGATCCTCGCGTGGGCCAACTTGCTCATCGCCCGGCACGACGAGAGCCTCAAGCTGCCGGAGGACGACCCTTATTTCGGCCTCATTTCCGGCTGGAGTGAGTCGGATGCCTCGCTCAACTGGGATTCGTGGAACTGGGAGAAGCCGTACTGGAACAACGCCGCTTTTGCGGCTCGTGGCCTCAAGGACCTCAGCAAGATCGACATCTTTGCCGACTACGCCAAGGACTGGACATCACGGGCCGAGCAGCTCGTCAACCAGACGTCTAAGACGCTGGACCGCTTCATCCAGCGCAACTCTACACCCCCTTACGTCCCAGTCCTCGCGAACGAGACGAACCAAGTCATCCAAGACTTGACGGAGAACCCACAATCGTCGCCGCAAAGATGGGCCCACCGCGTCTACGCCGAACTCCTTCACGCTTCCGTTCTTTCTTCGAACCAGACCGACACCATCATCAACTCGATGCTGGCGTACGGTCTCACCAGCATTGGCGTCGTCGCCAATGTCACGCCGCTGAAGCCGGACACCCGCGACATCCTCGGCTTCGTCTCGTACGGCTACGCCCTTTCGCTCCTCCTCCAGGACCGCATCGACGAGTTCGTCCTGTTCCTGTTCTCTCACCGTTATCACGTGCACAACCGCGGCCTGTGGATTTCGGCTGAAGTTGCGGGAACGGGTGGCGGTTCCAGCACGTTCTGCCAGCCGTCACAATTCGCAGTGCCCATACTCCTCAGGGCGGCTTTGGTGTTCGAGCATCCGGACGAGGATGTCTTGTTCATCACGCGGGGTGTGCCAAGGCAATGGTTGAACGAAGGAAAGGTCGGGGTCAAGAAGGCACCTACTCGATGGGGCTTAGTCGATGTCGAAAGCCAGCTGGACAAGCAGGCCAGTACGGTCACTACGGTGTTGAATTTTGACAAGACGCCGCCGGCAGAGGTTAAGGTGAAGCTTAGAATACCCAAGGGTAGCCAACTGAAGGGTGTGACGGTCGATGGCAAGTCGAGCGAGTGGAAGGGCGAGGAGGTCACTTTGAAGCTTGGACCGGACTCACGCAATGTCACTGTTATAGGAAGCTTCTAGGCGTCTGTTTTTTGGCCGTGGACGTCTGTAATTGTACAATTTGGTCAGCTTCTATGCACCCCCTTTAGATTAGCAGGTACATGTGTTGCTATTTAATATGTATGATTTGTCTTTTGCTGCCGAAACGGCAGCAGAAGCCTGCCAATGTCGCAACATCGTCTTCAGGCCTCAGATGTCATTGAAACACGCTGATGAGCGCGCCGCCGTATTCATCGTAAGAGGCGCCCAGCTTCTCAATATCGTAATCGTTCCAGTACCCGCCGCCAGCAACCTCGTGCTCTGAGTACCAGTTGGCGAACCGCTGTTGTGCCAGGGCCGGGTTAGTGCCCTGGGATGGCTTGGCGTCGTTGATGACCCAGACCAACGGAATTACGCTGATATCGAGCGCGTCCTGCCACGTTCCGGGGTTGTTTCCAGCCCCACCATCGTACACTTGTAGGTACACCCGATCGAAAAGCCCGGGAGCAGCCGCGTCGATCCGAGTCTTGGCGGTGGCCCAGAAGTTACTGTTGGAGTACGGGGCGATGGAGTACTGGTATCCGATGTCACCGAGAAGCTGGGCAAAGCTCAGTGTGCTCGAAACGTCATAGACTGACTCGTCGTCGTTGTTGAACGCGTCGAGGTCCCAGGCAGCCTTCAAGGCCTCGAAGTTTTTGTACAAGATGGCTTCCGGACCTGTTCCCTCCGCGTTGATCAGATCCCGGATGTTCTGGAACGTCGTGTCGTGCGACACGAGTGAGACTTCGACTCTGGTGATGTTCGTTTTGTCGGTCTTGAAAGATTGAATCTTGTCAGCGAGCGCCGTTCCGCCTGTGTAAGTGCCGTTGGTCACCACAGGGGCGTCGGTTGCTTCGCCGGCGTCTCCCGTTGAGTAGTACATGAGATCGCCATTGCCGAGGGCACCTATCCTGAAAATGAGTAGTGTGTCGAAGCCGGAAGTCTTGAGGGCCGTCGTGATGGATTGGAGAACGTCTTTAAAGAGGAAAATGCTTTTGACATTTGTGTTAGCTTCGGCGTGGGCGAAAGGTAAACCGAGTAGAAAAGGAGAGAACAGCAAGAAAGCTGCCAAGGCACGAAAACCAACGTTCATCAAGTTCTTCATATTTGCTAGGAAGTGTGCCGTGAACAGCACGAAAGTCGGGGTCATTTCTTCGGAATGTTTGTGAGTTTTGTCTTGCATGGCTGCAGTTGACCATCGTTTCTCTTGGCACCGAACATGGAACGTAACGTAGTAACTGGGAACCTGCAATGTAACCGCAAATCAAGGCTATCGCGAACTTTTGCCTCTCTCCGCGTCGCGTCGTTTGGTGGAAACCCCGCTTCAACAGCAAGATAGCATGAGGTAATCTAGCTGGACAATCGCGAGCCACCCGAAATACCCGGAGCCCGTCAAGGTGAAAGTCCTGAACTTCCAGATTCGACATGAAGCACAAAAGCCTAATCAATGTCTTTTGTTTGAACCTTATGATAAAGGGAAACTCCCGGAAGTATCGAAGACTTGGCTTCCCCACCTCGATGCTGTTTACCTTCCCAGAACGGCTGCAATAACTGCGTATCGAAGACCTTCCCCTCTCGTGGTTGGAATAAGAGTATGTCGGCATGACTATCATCAGGCTGCTTGTGACAGAGAGGGTTCAGCATGTTCGGCGGGGTTTCTCCACGTACAAAACGAAAGCGAAGGTAGGATAACGACCGCCTCAAAAGCACAACGAGTACAAGCTAAACAGAAGATTGTTCCTGTTTCTCCTCATCCTCCCTCCAGATTATCTTTTCATAATCAGCTGCGGTGTACTCAGTAGTACAGCAACATACATACTGCGTGTTCAAAACTTTCACCCTGTTCAACCGTCATACGCCCGGCCGCAGCAGACGTGACGAGAGCGGGACAAGAACCCTCTTCTATCGTCGAGCTCTGTATCTCTTTTTATAAGCTAAGAAGGGCGTAGTAATTTGGGCGTCGGGAAAAGCGCAGCTCTTGTGAATCTCAGCGACCAAACCGTGACAGTTAGATACCGTAGGGCCTCGCCCAAGGTGGGCCCATAGAGCAAAGGGAAAAGCGGCAGTTCGATACCGTTTCGTACATTAATTTGGCTATTGAATCAAGTCTCTAAGAATGACAATCCATCGCAATCGTTCAGTGTCGTCGAAACCTCAAGCCACTTCGCATACAAGTACACCCGCGTACCTATCGACGCTGAAGGGCGCATCTTCCAACTCTGGCCATACTGGCCGTCTGCTAAGCTTCAAGCGGGAACAGTATGCCCCTCCGTGCTCGTCGATAACTTGGATGAACTCGTGAGCACCCATACCTCCTGGCCCGTGGTCCACTTCGACATCGTCCTTGCCAACCTCCAGAAAGCTGCACCCATTGCCCTGAAAAACTTGTTGTGCCTTTGCGTCTGGCTTTAGTCTCGCCTTGCAGTCTACGAGGTAGAGATCGATCGGGAGATCATTCTCGATGATCGCTTCTAACAAGACTAAGAAGAAGAACTGAGGACCAGGCGTAAACGTCAGAAGGTCCATGTACTGCCTTCCGTACCTACGGAAAGAGCCATTGAGATAGTCATAGTACTGCCAGTCTTCTCCAAACTCCATTGCGACTTGGAGGGGTTTGCGTACGGTGCCGGAGTGCAGCCAGCGCCACATGTAGTCCAGGTATTTCACAAACATCTCTCTACATGAGCGTTCCCCGTGGGGCATACGGAGGCAGATGAGGTCTTGCGTCGGAAACAACGCGAGGGGACGGCTGAGCCCATATCCCCGGGCCGGGAGGAGCACCACTCTGCAGCCTGGCTGTTGGCGCGCGGAGAAGGACTTTGTGATTACGGCTCTCGACTCTTTGCAGGCCGCCCAGAAGCCGTGGTCGATGAGATGCGTCGATAAGTCTTTTTGCAGCCACGGAACCCGGGCAATGGATGACGGGGGTGCGAGAGAGTGTTGGCCCGGGACATGCTCGGAAGCTGGGTCGAGAACACTGGTATCTTCGAACTCCCCAGTGTCGCGTAGCTCAAATAAGTGTGCACCCGGAGACCGTGGCCGGAGACCCGATTCCCAGATCTGGAGCCGCAGCTCGGGCGGGAGATTTGCGAAGCGGAGAAATGCAGTTGCCATGGTGGGTTGTATTGCTTGTTGGGAAGGTAAGATGAAATACGGTCTTCTCGGGCGATGGGGATGCTTTATATCAGTCACGCTCATTATGCATCGTATCTGAAAAAAAAAGGTTAGATAGAGAGTTGGTCGATACCCTTGCGGGTCGTACCGAACCAGCATTCATGAACCAGGATGGCTGTCCATCGCGGGTATATGCTCCCACTTTGATTTCGTGGCACGGGCAATCTTAAGTAGAAGTCAAGCATACGTGCCCAGACGAAGCCAGCTGTTGAGCGAAGATGGACCCTGTTAGATGATGGTTGGTGTTCGCTGGGGCCCAGGTGAACACGTAACTCTACGACTCAGACGGAAATCAGCAATCACGGTAGATGAGTTATGATACTGGAAGTTTTGAGATAGCCTCCGCGGAGGTGCGCACGGCAGAGAATCAAGTTCAACTACTCTCAACCACGTCCCAAACCGAATCCCCGTGCTTCACGTGCGCGCCCACGCTCAACCTCGCACCAGTCTTCAGAAGCACCTCGCACGGCAACTGCCCGTCCCCAATCCTCACCGTCCTCTTCCACCCCTCGTCCTCTCTCCACTCCCACCTCTCCGCGGTGACCTCCTCGCCGACCCTCGAGATGCCCTGGCAAAACCGCCCCAGCCAGACGACCGAGCCCCTCGCCTTTCTCCCTTCCTCGAAGCTGAGCACGACGCACTCGACCCCTTGGGCCCCGGCGGCGGCGACGGGCTCGACGTCGCGCCACAGCTCCTCGTATTCCGTCTCCGCCCCGGTGGCGGGGTTCACCATCCGACCCTTCTCGAGCGTCAGCCCGCCGGGTTGCTCGTACATGTCCCCCTCGTCAGCCGCGTTCTCGGGCTCCGTCGTGCGCGAGTCGATCCAGTGCTCCCAGCGGGAATGCCGCACCTCGCCGCCCTGGCCGTCGGTGCGGAGGGAGGAGGACGAGGTCCCGGCGATGCCCCATTCCAGACGCCCAGTGCCGTGCGCCGCTGACGCCCGTGTTAGTCTCCGTCCGGAACTGTTTCCGTCTTCCTCATGGGCGGTACCGCGTCCCCGGGGGCCCGGGGAGGGCGCGGGTGCGATCCCGGGGCTAAAGGAGGTTGGCGTACACTCACTCTGCTGCTCCTCCGCTGTCGGCGGCTGCTTGAGAATGCGGAGATCCACGAAGCGGCGCTGCGGGGACGTCAGGACGATTGTGGACGTCGGCTCACTCGCCTCGTCGGGAATCCAGCGGATATGTTCGCGGAATGAGATGCTGCCCATAGTGGCGAACTTTTGCTTCTCGAATATCTTGACTGAAAGTAGATAGAGTTACAAGGCTAAGAGCGTTTTCGAGGTTGACGTTGGGGGGTTGGTGGGGGGAAGAGTTGCGTCCCGCAGCCGGGGGGCCCCTCAACGTCGCGCACAGAGAGATCCACTTCAAGCCTACTGAAAGCCTCACGTCGTCATAGCCGCCGATCCGCGCATATCCTCAAAACACACCCTGTCAACCAGCGTCTATTACTCTAATGTTTGTCTCTGTGTGAGATCTATGGTCTAAGTCTAAGTCTATTTCCCATCCCGTTTTTGTCTATAACACCACACGTCTACTTATTAATTCGCCGCCCCCCCACCCCTTCACGCAGACTTCTCAATCCTCTCAACAGCCTCGATGAGACCATTGACCCTCTCCTCGCAACGCGCTCTGCTCGTCTCCTGAGCGTCGTAGGCGTCACGTAGCCGATCGACCATGAACAGCTTCAGCTGTGTCCTCTTAGCCGTCCTGTAGTCGTACACGACGATATCCTCGAAACAGCGGGCCGCGGGCCGGCGGTGGTTCTCGGAGATGAGGAGGCCCTCGAGGAGGATGTAATCCGATTCGTACGTCGGCTTGGCGACGAGCTTGTGCAGGACGGTCACGTTGTCCGGGAATCCCATGGGCTGTGTGGGGAGGGTTCGATCCGGTGTTAATGCACATGATTTCCTTTCTTCCGGCTTCGATGGATGGACTCCATGGGGAAACGCAAAACATCAAACTTGACTTACAAACTTGTAATCCGTCTTGATGCTCCTCATAATCAGACCGATGCCCCGCGGCGTCATCAGGTCGGTCCATTCGTCTCTGTGTTCCGGATCCTTGGCGGCAAAGTTGCGAAGCCAGTTGAAGCGCGCGGCCTCGGCGTACTTGTTGTACACGACGTTGTTCACGTGGCCTGCGACTGGTCAGATTTTGTCGTGTTTTGAGTGTTTGTGGTGAGAGCCGTACCCTGCCGTCATGTTAGTGGGCGCGCCCGCCGAATGGCCCAAAGGGGCTGGACTCACCATTGCATCCTGTTCCACCGCGCGTCAGCTTCTTCAACCCATCTCATCCCCGTCTCACAACCCCCGCTGAGGAATTTTCATAACAGGGAACGGATAAAAGACTAACCTGGTCTCCCCATGTGACGGTATGGCTATCCAACCCCCTCCATCCGGGACCCGTGAGGAAACCCTCGCGCCCGCCGAGCAAGTCCAGCCATTCGGCGTCAACGGTCTCCTGCAGCGCCTTCAACTCATCCCTCTGACGCGCCTCCAGGCCGAGAGCTGCGCACCGCTTGATGCGTGCCTGGAGCTCCGAAAGCCAGCGGGGGTTCAGGGCTGGCGCGTTCGGCGGCGCGGAAGCAGAGAGTCGCTGCGAGGTCGTCCCGAATGCGCGCCGAGTGGCTCGGGCAGTAAGTCCGAGTCTGTTCAGGGACCCGCGGAGGGCGATTGGATTGAGCATTCTCCCTTTTCTCTTCTTCCCTTCTTCGGGGTCTTTGTTTCGTACTGTGTTTAATGCAACAAGAGCCTCTGCTGTGGCAGACGGGATGAAGAGGATTTTGTTTGGCCAAGATGTGGATGATGGAATGGTAAAGAAATCCGGCTTGCGTCGGCCGCCAGCGCGTGAAATCTACCTATCAAAGTGGTCCTGGATGAGATTTTTGAGTGGCCCCAGGGGAGGGGAGGGAACCCCTGCTGCTGGTACCGTTGATTCGGTAGAGAAGATAAGGTGCGACAGCGTGGGGGGCTGGTGTTGGCGATGCCTCGGACTCTGCGATGCTTCTCGGTGCAGTAGATCGACTGCACTTTTGAGTATTCTGGTCAACCTTTGAGTTGAGTTTACCGGTATCATGAGCAGTTGTGAATGAAAACGATTTTGTGCGGATTGTGGATGCGGTGTCCTGCTGTCTGCATCGTTGCGCCGCAGGTCAGCAGGTACATACTTAATCTTTCATTGAGCCGGACCTGTCAACCAACCAAGTGAAGCCTAGCTTCAGTTCTCCCCTTGGTGTAGTTGGTTCATCACGTTCGACTGTAATGGTTACATTGTCATCGAAAGGTCTCTAGTTCGATTCTGGAAGGGGAGATCATCTTTTTTCCTTTGCGACACCGCCTACTTTGTCTTCCGGGTCCTCTTACCATTTTATCTCGTGACCTTGAGTGACAGGGGTTGCTTTATCTTCCTGATCCTATTTTTTATGCCCCTCCGAACAGCAACAAACTCTCGATGGTTCATCGGGGTCGAGCCAAACCTGAACATCTTCCACAGTCCGCACATCATTCTCACGAAAATGGTTTCCGCGTCCCAAGTTAATTATTACCCAGCCATATTGAAAAGAAAATGACCGACCTTTGTCTTCCTCGCTTGCAACTCGACCAAGAGCTGTGCGGTGCGCGTTCTAGCGAGACGGGAGGGCCAATGCGATGTGCGGCGCGTGATGTCACACCAACGCGCTGAAGATTTTCCATGTGCGTCTTTCTCTGAATTCGGATCCAGAATCTGGCTAGGCACGAAAAAAGTGGTATACTGGCCTAGAGGTACGTAGTATGGCGATTCACAGAGCACTAATCCAATCAAACCGGTCCATCGGCCCCCCCTGATGCTTGTCCGTTGGAGGAGGCCCACTTGGCGGGAGCTCCGAGCCAGCGAGCGAGCGAACTGGTCCACGGGAAGGAAAGCTGGAGCTCGGGAAAGCTTCCATGAGGTGTGCGCCAGGGAAGCTCTTTCTCCTCATGGGCCATGGTGCCAACTCCCAAGGGCCCTGCATCTGGCTCAGCAGTCCCGGGCTGCCGCCGCGTGGTCATAGCTCCGCCCCACCTTCCACATCAGGGAGGAACGCTTGACTGGACCGCGACGCACCCCCCATGTCCCTCCCCCCCCCCAAACAAAGGTGAGTCGGCGGGAACGAACGCGTCGCAAACTCTTCGTCATTGTTCTGTCTGTGACGAGATCCCAGCTGGGACACAATCAAACTTGTACATCATTCCCGGCGGAAATCATAGCGATCAGGACCTTCAACAGATCCCTTTTTGACATGGTTGTTGTCCTGTTTGTGGGGGCAACTTTGCAAGGCTGTCTTGTTGCTTGGGCGAGCGAAACGCGTGGGAAGACGTGCCACCCAGTGCTTGCCGCAAGCTCAACCGCGCAGCGATTAACTTTCTAAAGAAACCCATCTCATGAAATCGTGGGGTAATGGCCGGTTGGTATTCAGTGACGTAGGACTCGGTGCCTGCTGGAATCCGCGGGGCGGCAAGATAGGTAGGCTGAACCACGCATCGCGTCTCTGAACGCCGCGCCTTGGCCAGGCCGAGAAACGAGCCAACGGTGCGCTCGTCGCATGCCGAGATCCCATGGCACGTAGCAAAACTTCGTATCGAAATCTTTTAATGTCGACGAGAGCAAATGGCCGGGCCTTATTTATCGACGTGTGCTATTATGATCATTCGCACATTGGAGTTGCGTGTTCTCAAGTGGCAAACTGCGCGGTGTGGAGACTGTGGGACACAGCACATTTCCCTCCCTCACCTCCTTTCTGTAATGCGCGACTTGGCCGAGTTGGCAATGCAATCTCAGGTCCGCACGCTCATATCGTTCATATTGATCTTCAATCATTTCAACAACGACGGTTCGAGATCAGTGCAACGTTCGATACACTCGTCTGTGACCGTAGCATGTCAGTTGTGACGACGGACCTGGCGGTGACTGGCACACGTGTTCTCCTCCACCTTGGGCAGGCATGCGTCGAGGATAAAACGACGGTCGACGAGCCGCCAAGGGAGTGGTGCACGAAAACAAGTAGAGTCTGCTCGAGATGAAACCCAAGAGCCACATTTCACCGGTTTATTTCGTTTATGGACGCGTTGTGCGTGGTCGACTTCGCAGCTCAGTCTCGGTGCTGCTCGAGTGTGAATAGCTTCCAACGCCTCACGCCTTCATTAAGACTGTCATTCGCGTTAACGGACAGGCAAGGGAGCAATTCGTGTCAAAAATGATGTCAAGATGAAAGCAAAGCAACCGCCAACGTAGGCCAGGTCATCATGAAGGAGGCTGGGGAGGTGTGGTCATTACCACGGACGAGAGAGGCGATGCACTACGTTTCGTCGGTCGCGTGACGCAATCGCGACGGGGCCAAAGGACAAAACTCGGTGTAAGTCAAATCGGGTGGGAAAAATGCAGGAAATCCAACAAAAATACCCATCGTCAGATCATCGACCTACATGACGAAAACTAATGCTTTCGAGATGCAGCGATGGTTGCTGTTGGTAGTTCCGATGGGGTGGTGCAGAGATGTGCGGATAGCTTCAATTCGGTCAAAAAAAGCACCATCAACTCGCAACAGATGTGGGAAGGGTGGCCGGTTGAACAATGCGCGATAACCGGGGCCCAACACGCGACAAACAGAAAACAAAATGCATCGGACGACGGAGAAAAAATCGAGCAAGCGAACGGTGCTATCAGAACTAGATGAAACCGGAAGAGCGAGGATGAATACTGGACGCGACGGGCGGCGTCGTGTCGGGACGATGATGGGCGACGATGTGGTCTGGGAGCGATAAAATCGGGCAACTCGGCGGGCGAAACGAGTTGCGTGGCGAGGCAAGTTGGGACCGGGGCGGAGTGAGGCGGATCGGCGAATGCACAGAACCAAAAAGCGATATTTGCGAAGAAATGAGTCATTTAATGTGATGGAGGGTGAGCAAACGGGAAGGAGAGAGAGGAAGAAAGAGAAGAGAGAGGAGGAGAGGGGAGAAGGGGAGGCGGTTGAGGTGGGCGATGAGGATGAGTTTGGTGGGAATTGCCAACGGTCGATGGGGATGGTGAAGGGAAGGTGCGCCCCCGGATCAGACTGAACAGGTGCGGACGGTAGACGGCAGCCATGACATGGCAGATCGGAAGGACAGACCAGAGCAGAGCAGGAGCAGCCAACAGTTAATTCAAGGAATACACCCCCTTTCAACAGCCAATCAGAAAATTCGGACCACAGGGGGGGACGTTATTTTTTTATAATGCAGCATAGGTACTTCAGACATGTATCTATTTGCATTTTATTTCTACAGGAAGTTGCGATCGGGGGTCGACGGAACCGACAGAACTGCAAGGCAGGGGGAGTGGAAGAGAAGCGAAAGAGCAAGAGAAGAAAGAGTCCAGGACGTGGAAGGAAAGGCACGGCAACGGTGGACTGAACACCACACCTGCAGCGCGACCTCACTGATCTTGGGTATGGTTTTGGGGGGGAAGAGTGATGTGGGTGGGTAGGAGGAGGGCGTAAACTGGACTTGCTGGGCTGATGGATGGACGGGACCTGCTCTGATGGGTTGATTGTTTGCGTTTGTTTGGCGGGCACCTCGCCATCAGCATGAACATGACCAGGGCGGGAGCACCTCGCCGCACACTTCAACTCGCACTCGCCGGCTCGGCTCACTAACGTGCCTTACTCACGGCAGTCACAGTGGCCACCTACGGAGACGGCGGGGTCTCGTCCCTGAACCCAAGGTCGCCGTCCCTTGAGGGCCAGACAAAGCTGGCAAGGGCAGAATATGGCAGATGTGAAAAGGCGCCACAATCCGGATCCCGGCGTTTTTGGAGGGCAGATGACTGGAGGTGCTGGAGGGGAGGTGAGATGGAAGAGCCACTTACAGGGGATAGGAGAGGGGAGTCAGGGACCCTGTCAGGGGTGTGACAGCACCTCAGAGACGACGGAAGCTTCAGAAGCTTCATGCATTACCATGTTTCTGCTGAGCTGGAGCTGGAGCTGGAGCTGGAGCTCTACGTGACCGTGGAGAGGTCGTAGTGCCGGTGGCGGGTGGTGGTGATGGAGGTGAGATCTGCCACCTTGACACACACAGCAGCTTCACTCCCGGTCGCCACTTCTGGCACGTTGAAGCCGAGAACACGTAGCAAGTATGACTGTTGTTTTTCAAACGCGAATGACATTGGGAAATGGAGCGAGGCAGTTCTAAATCCCTCGTCAATACTGAGAACCGTGCAGGAATCTGTCAACGTCCGAGGATTTCTTAGCACATTATCGCGCCGTTCAGTCACGTCCAAAATAGAGGCGCACGTCTCTTCTTCTCACAACGCTAAATCTTGTCCATTCATTTGAGTTGGTTTGGTCTAGATGAGATGCAAAAGGTGAGCCGCACGCGGTCTCTGCTTTGTCGTTCTAGGCCGAGGGGTGAAGGAACCGTCAGGCCCCGTCCTTCACGAGCACCGGGGAACGCAAGTTGGGGCTCTTACTCGAGTTCCCCTTGCTCTGGTTCCAGCATGCTACATCTCGATTAGGCCTCGTTAGATCCAACAGGGTCGAGCATCAATCTGAATAGTGGTGTGACTGGGCATGGGTCAAATCAAAAAAAGGTTGTGGTGTGGGTGGGAAAGAAATAAAGAGGACGAGGACGAGGATGAGGACGAGGATGAGGACGATGGGTTGGATTATGGGGGAGCTCCCGCGTGGGTTCATGGGAACATTCCCATCCAGCCCAGACCCCAAATCCTATCAGTGATTTTTTTAGTGACCTTCCCCTCCAACAAGGAATAATAAAAAAAAAACCCCCGGCGGTGCACCAGCGGCCAGCGGTCCTAGGTGGGTGTGGGCTTTCTTCCTCCCCCCAGCCAAGGGCCAAAGTTACTGATTGCGCACCACGTCCAACTGCCCCCGCCCATTTATAAAAACATGCCCCGTCCCCTCAACGCACACGCGCTCCCTCCACCCTCTCGTTCTCGATCTCTCTCTTCTCGTCTCTCTCAACCCTACGCGTCAAATTCTCTTGTACTGATCTAATCTCCCGTCAATAAATCGAATTCAATCGCCTTCTCGATTGTATCCGCAAACTCGCGCCCTTTTTACACGTATCAACCTACTCCACCACATCAATCACAATGCCTCCCAAGAAGACCGAGGGCGCTGCCGCCGCTGCCCCCAAGAAGGCTTCCCACGCCAGCTACCAGGTACGTCTTCAACTAACCGGTCTTTTTGCATGCCACGTCCGTTGCTAACGCTTTGAAGGACATGATCACCGATGCCATTGTTGCTGTATGTTTTGATGTTCCTCCCGCTCCGGCGCAAAAGGGTTACGCGACCGAGGGACCCACGCGGGTCTCTGCACTCCTGGTCCTCGACCGCGCCACCCACCTTTTTGCATAAAGATGCCGGAGCACCGCTGTCGTCTTTGACTTGCTGACGCGTCTTTCTCTCTGCAGCTCAAGGACCGCAATGGGTCTTCCCGCCAGTCCCTGAAGAAGTACGTCAAGGCCAACAACCAAATCAACACGGTCAGCGACAACATGTTCGACTCCCTCTTCAACAAGGCCCTCCGCGCCGGTGTTGAGAAGGGTGTCTTTGAGCAGCCCAAGGGTACGTCCAGATATAGTAACCCTCAACCCATGCTCCTTGTACTGATCCTGTTCAGGTCCCTCCGGCGGCACTAAGCTCGCTAAGAAGGCCCCCAAGCCCGCTGAGAAGAAGGCTCCCGCAAAGAAGGCCGCCACCGAGAAGAAGGAGCCCAAGGAGCCCAAGGAGAAGAAGGCTGCCGCCCCCAAGAAGGCCGCCGCCAAGAAGGAGGTTAAGGAGCCTAAGGAGAAGAAGGCCGCTGCTCCCAAGAAGGCCGCTGCTGCCGAGAAGAAGGAGAAGAAGCCTGCCGCCAAGAAGGCCACCGTATGATTCTGATGCCCCTCCGACCCTTCCTTTCCCACCCAACTAATGCCTTATACAGGAGAAGGCCGCCGACAAGGAGAAGCCTGCCGTTCTCAGCAAGACCAAGACTGGTCGCGTCACCAAGACTGAGAAGAAGGCCCCTGCCGCCAAGAAGGAGGCCAAGGAGCCCAAGGAGAAGAAGGCTGCTGCTCCCAAGGAGAAGAAGGCCGCTGCCCCCAAGAAGGCTGCCCCCAAGAAGGCCGCCGAGAAGAAGGAGGCCAAGGCCGAGGCCGCCACCGCTGCCGCATAAGGGCATCCACGTCCACGATGATGAGTCTCGGGATTTGCGCAGCTTTCCAAATGTTTGGGTCACGAAATCTTCCAACGGCGTTTACGGGAGTCCGAGTTCGAATTTTGTTTGGGAAATGGTCAAGGGCCGGGCAAAGGTGGTGGGAAACCAACCTCGGGGAAGGAGGGAAAACGCGATGCTAATGCGCGTTTCTGTCTTGCGTGTGTTTTTCTGTGTTTGACGACGAAGAGATTCCAAAGTGTGCGAAGCCCCCCTCCCTTGGTTTTCTGGAGGGGGGGTTAGCAAGAAGGGCAGGAACGGGTCGGGATGTGTTGAAATACTGGGCTCAAGGTCTTGGAGAATTGTCGCGTTGTCTGGCTGGGGGCTTCTTCATGGATGCCATAGTTTTTACACCGCATCCGGACCTCGACCACTGTAACTATAGCTCACGCGATATACCAACGATGGGAGCCTTTCACTGTTCACACGCGAGAGCGAGATCACGCAAGCTCAACAGGGTGCATGTTCATATATTTCAGTAATCGGGATATGTAAGCACCGTCACGTTGCACCCTGGACGTTTGGAAACCAGGGGCTAGAGACACGAGTGAGTTAGCGGATGGCTTGTGGGTAGGACAGGCCGCCGCGCGATTCCGGAGATGACCTCATTTTGACCCGGAGCCTTTGGCCCTGAACCCGGATCCGCAGGGGAGCCGACACGCCCACTTACGAGATAAAAAGGGAATGAAGGGGAAGGAGAGAAATAAGAGAAGGAGAGGCGGGCGCGACGGCCTCTGACGTGCCGGAAGAAGAGGGGCAGTTGACCCGGAGGACAAAACTTCCTCCCAAGAGGTTTCGGGGTGGAGCCGACGCGGTCTGGGGTNGGGGGGGGGGGGGGGGGGGGTGCCGCGGACAGGGATATCACGTGCCGCTGGTCTTCTTGTAAGCCTGACCACGATTTATCCATTTCAGATCTGTTCTCGTGGTTGCTCCAAAAAGCCCTGGGACAAGTTGAATCTTTTATGCTTTGACTTAGGTTGTGGTGCTTGTTGTGCATTTTGTGTCGCCTCTTCCTCTCTTCCAGTTTCCTCCCTTCGTGATTGTTGTCGCGCTGTGTGCTGGTTTGACGGCCAGCGACTTGCATGCTTTGACCTGCTACGTCCGCTCCGCAGAAATTGTAGGTGGGGTGTAGGGGGGGTTAAATCGCGGGTGACGTATTTTAAGTATTTAAATACTGGGAGGTCCAGCTCGAGATGTTCCGCAATCAGTCTTGATGTTGCTGTGAAGAAATGGAGGCTGGAGAGGTGCCTCATCTCCATCATAATAGCGCTCGCCGGGCTCGGCTTGGTGGTGGTTCTTTTTAGGAGGGGGCCTGACCGTCCACCTACCCTGTCATTTCGCTACTGCATTCACTACTAGTGCTGGGAGCCGCGGGTATCACGACTTGTGGACGGCGACGGATGGAACACGTGCCCGCGTGTGAGGGACGCCACATCTCATCGGCCGGTTGAATGCTTCACATTGGATGGTTGATGGAGCTGCCCGGAGGTGGATGGCGGGCGGCGGTCATCTGACTTTGTCTACTTCGTCTAGGTATCCGGAGGGAGGTGCTGTTGGCCTGATGACCGTGCCGTTATCTCCTCGGGAGCAGTCATCCACGAGTGGATTATGACGCAGTCACGTGGAAACGCAAGTTCTCGATCGATTCGGCAGGCTGTCCTGCCATGTTATGCATATGCTGGAAAGAGCACGTGAAGGGAAGCTGAAAGTACAGCGGACGAGTGAGCCTCTGATATCAGCGTCTTCGAGGCGGCGCGGGGAATGGAGGAAGGGGTGGAGAGAGGACAGGAGGCAAAGGCAAGATACGTCACGGGCAGCATGCATGGCCCGTTGGGTTTTGTAACGGTGTCATATGTCGAGCTCGGAGGTTTCGATCCTGGGTTTAATCGTGTCTACCTTAGGTTAGTCAACCGGTCGCTTTTCCTCTTTCCTCGCCTCCCTTTTTTCTGCTCATTAAACAGACACCGGATAGCTTGGCCGTGCTGTGTTTTGCTTGACTGTGCATGCTGTGCAGTGCTGTGCAGGATCGTCAGTCGCGGAAGCTGGACTACAACGGCGACGGCGGCAGCAGGACTAGTGAGTGGTAAGGTACCACCTAGCAGCGACGGTGGAAGAGAGAGGGTGAGTACGAGGTGTAACGCGGATAAGCTAACTAGCCCTGAGCTTGGTTCCCATTGGTGTTCCTGAAACAAACCTTGACGTTTTTAGGAGGGGAAGGAGAGAGAGGAGGGCATGTCATTGGGAAGCTGTGGTGAGCTGGATGACGCAAGGTACCGGATACTTTGGTCGCTGTTAGAGGAGGATGTAAGACGCCGTGGGCGGTACATGGCTTGCATCAGCGGGCGAAGCCTGACATGCGCAAGCGCCGGCGGTGTCTGATGTGGGGGTTGTTTGGAAGAAAAGGGAAAAAAAGAAGAGAAAAAAAAAAAGGCAAGAGACGGTGGCCGTGGTCGTCTGGTCGAGTACCTTTGGGACATGATGCTTCAATTGTTCATTTCATCCATGTCTCTGTGTTGGGTCCGGGTTGAGATCCCTGCTGTCAATCCGCAACACGACGATGCGACAGGTGCAGGGGGCAACCGTACAGTTGGGGCGAAGGGGATCAGAGATTGAGTGCTGAGAGGGAGAGGGAGAGAAGGAGAGGGGTTCTGAGCGTTTGGCGTTGGATGGAGAGGCTTGTGAGATGGGTTTTGGACGGTGGGTATGAGTAAAGGGGCTTTCGTGAGAGGTTCACAGTAGACGGGTATTTGGCGGGTATGAGGAGGCCTAAATACCTTTAGGTACCTTGGGTAGTTCGAGGGGCGAGTAGCGATGGAAGCGGTATTCGAGGAAGGAGAGGAGATGAAACGTCAAGACGGAATCGAACAAGAGGATGCGGACTGGGACAATTGCCTACGTGCAGAGCGAGTGATGCTCCTTCCCGTCGTGAGGATGCGTAAGGGTGGAAGAATTGAACTTCGAGACTGTGGCTCGTGCGTCGTCCGTGTTCCTTCCCGTCCGTTTCGGGGTATGTGGGGGGAGGAGAGAGAGAGAGGGGATTGAGAGAAGCCCGGGCGGAGTCGGCTGGTGAAGAGAAAAGTACCGAGTACTGCGGCAATACGTACAGACGTGTTATACTGCGTAGTGCTCCATGGGTACTTCTTCCATGGCCATCATGCGCCCAGCAGGTATTCGCAGGTCTGTATGATGAGATAGATCCCTTTCCCTGTGTCGCCCTTGCTCCTGTCCTAGCGCTCCTCTTTTCTCACCTATGCGATGACGGATGGACCGAGCATCTCTATCCAAAACTGCTTCTGGAACAACACTTAAACGAACCTCAAGTCCGTAGTACTATGTAAAGAGGAACTGGATGAAGAAACATCAAAACAGTAGGTTGTTGAACTGATGAGCATGCGCTGTAACCCAACCCCCGTCCCGTCAGGTTCCATCGGGTCCCATCAAAAGTGTCGTCAATCATCCACTCGCCCAAGACGCAGCGCAACGCGATAAGCAGATACCGATACGATAACCCGCACCTTGCCCCCTCGGCCTTCGGACTGGCTTCCCTGTCCTCCACCTGCCCGCCCGTCCAAGCCCAGGGTGGTGGTACCTGAGGTCCGGGACGTGAACTCTCTTCATTCAATGTACCTTCGCGTCTTCCCCGCCGTTTAGCAGAGCGACTGCGACTGCGACTGACGTCCTTTCCTGTCCTATCCCATCCCAAAATCTCTCAAACTGCCCAGAAACAGCAACCACCAACCCGCGGTTAACTTGGATGCGCATGTTTCCATTCCAACCCAACGACAACAACCACCACCATCTCAATCCAGAGCCCATCCATCTCCTCACTCTTTCTCCTCCTTCTTTTCCCCCCTCCAGCACTGCCACTACACCATTCCAACTCAACTCATTGGCTGTACCGATTACCACCACCACTACCAGCACTACCAGTACCATTTCCACATACTGCTACCGTATTATACCATTGACACACCCGACTACCTTGCCTCAGTAGGCATTCTTGCGGAGCTCCTGTGCAATTGGACCACCCAGGTCCGTCTTCTACCGTTCATCGCGCTTTTGGGCATTAGTCCCTCGTAAGTAAGCAGGCACACAAGCACACAAGCACACACGCTCTCTCTCCCTTTCTCTCTCGAACGGCCCCCGTTTTTCCCCTCCAAGCTCCCTGACTATCCGTCATGCCCGTCGGACCCCAAAACAATCGCCAATCAAATCTCCGTCCCCTTGTGACTGATGTGCGCTCCCAACCGATTCTTCCGGTCGACTACGAGACTGACCCTGCCCGCAGTTTCCGGACCGCTTTAGCTGCGTTGCTTTATTACAACCTCCCTGCCTTTACCCCTCGATCCAACGAACCAACCAAGTCCGCACGCCGAGCCTGGCTCAATCACAAATTCAACAACCTCTTCAAACCTGACTGCTCAAGCATCGTCTTGCCGTCGTTGCCGCAGTCGCCGNCCCCCCGCCCGGGACATGACCATGGCGGCTGCCTAATACATGCCCCGACAAACACATACTACGAGAAACCGAGAACCCACCCGCCCGTCCCGAGCCATTGCACGCCGCAATTATGGCCTCCGAACATAACCCCTTCCGCCGGAAATCCGCTTCCACCTCGTTGTCTTCACCTACTCCCCAGCCAGTTACAACGTCGGCTTTTCTCGAGTCCATCACATCCGGGCTCTCCAGAGACAACATACCTCCTCCACCCGAGGTGCGACCGGCAAAACCAAAAGTCGTGAAGAGGGTCAGGGTGCTATCGCCTCCGCCTTCGTCACCGTCCTCTCCCGAATCCGTACACAGCAGGGGCTTTGGACGCCCAGACGACAGCAGTGACGACGGCTCGGAGGATGATCAAGATCCTTTCGAAAAGAGGTTTCCCGAGCTGCCCGGCGGCTTGCCCGAAGCGGCGCCGCTCCGCATCGCCAACGCGAACAACACCCCCGATAACCCGTTCGGCAAGACCCTTCAAAACTTGGAAGGATTGACGGACGAGAAGCATTCGTCTGGTGGAACGGCCAAGTCAATGGACGTCAACGCTTTCAGGATGCTACTGCTCACCGGCCAGGCCGGTGCTGGAACACCGCCCCATCAGAACCCACAACCGCACCAATCCCTCCCGCGTCCGTCCGGGCCTGAAGCGTCATTCCCGACGCCTGAGCCGGAGACGCAGCGAGGCTCGCAGGACGCCACAGAGCGTGATGCAGAGAATCGCACTTCTTCTGTGGTCCCACTTCCGGCCACAAGGAAAAAGCCCCCTCCACCGAGCTCCAGGCACGGCAGGAAGATCAGTATCCAGACCCCCGAGCACCCAAACACATCCTCCGAGACGGCTGTGCCCGCGTCTCCGTCTGATATAAACAAACCGCTCCCGTCTGCTCCTGGCAGTCATGGTAGGAACGAGACGGAAGATGTTTTCGCTCGAGAGGCGGCTGGTAAGGTGCCCGAACGGGAATCTCCCACTCCAACCTCAACGCCCACCCCGGCTTTGTTGGCCTCGGGGAAGAAACCGACACCTGCCCCTCCACCACGGAGGGGGCACGCAAGAAGTCAATCCATGACCGCATCTGCTGGGGCGAACACTCCGAGTCCGGCAGGCTACGAGGCCGACACGCCACCTCGCTCGTCTATGGAATCACAACGGTCACGGTCAGAGAGCTTCCGAAGTATCAATGCGCCTGCGCCGCCGCCGCCTCGGCGTCCACATGCTTCGCATAGGCAGTCATTCCAGCTGGCCACGCCTTCTCCCGCATCATTCAATGCTGCTAGCCCGGCTGCGTCAGATGCCGAGAATTCTACACTTGCTCCGGGCGTTCCTCCTGCCAAGATATCACCTCCGCCGCCACCTCCGGCGCGCAACCCATCGACACGTCGACCGCCAAGTCTCAGGAGTATCGACGCTCCCAGCAGGAAGGTTAGCGGCGGAAGGGACAAGGAGAGCGCACCTCCACCTCCGCCGCCACGACAAAGAGGCAGCAGCCGCGGAAGCATGGATGGGTATGGACCCGGTATCAGAAGAACAAGCATCGACAGCGTCAGAGCCGTGGGCAGCAACGTACCAGAGGAACCCAGTGCTGAAGACAGCGCATTTGCGGATGTGGGCAAGGGAGCGGACATTCTAGCCGACCTGGATGCCCTTCAGAGGGAGGTGGATGCATTGAGAGCAGCGCAGCAGAAATAGGGGATCATAATCGGCGCGGCATAGAAGGCAGCAGGAGTTGGAATAGAGACGGCTGCCGCCGAGCGATTTGCTACACCTTGGCGGGGCGGCTGGTTTATCCGAGCTGGACTTTTGTACATTTACACATAAATGGGATGCGACATGAAGTAATGGAATAGTTATGAGTTGAAGCTTTTAGTATGACGGGGCCGTTGGTAGATGTCACACAGCCCTAGCTCAATGTCTACGCGACTTGCACCGATCTCTACACACTGCTGCGCGCAGCAGATCATGAGGAAGTAAGAAGCGAATGGCCTCTAGAAGTGGCCATTTCTTTTTGAAGGCCGAGGCTTAGGAGCCCAGCGGAGTGCGATGGATATCCGCGAGAAAGGGATTTGTGACAGTGGATGGCCACATGGGCTGGCTGGAAAGGACGAAAGATGCAGAATGCCCGGACACGTCATCAAATGTTTGCATACCTTCTGTCATACAGTGCTGTGCACAAGTGGAGTGACATGTTTGGGAAGCGTGCATTTCTGACGTACATGATATTTCTCGTGTTCTGGTTTGGCGGTAAAGAGGGGAAGGTACGTAAGGATGTATGTATGTCATGGCGTTGCGAGGTCTGGGCGGTATAGAGTATTTGGCCAAGGGAGTCTATTCGGCAGATGGTGGTCATGAAGCTTTCCCTTGTCCTCGAGGTATATGGTAGAGAATGGAAGTGCTAGGCGCCGTGCTGAGTGGGATTAGCAAGGTTAGAGCCTGTCGATTCGGTGGAGGGTTGATCGCCGAACAGTTCATTGCTGCCGCGGGCAGTTCTCAACTGTGCCGGGAGGGCTGAGGAGGTTGAATTAGGCTCTGAGGCGATCGGCGGGTTACGCTTTGGTCGGAAGCGAGGAGTCGCCTCTGTGTAAAGTGGCGTGGTTCATTTGGGGGACCGGGAGGCACCCAGGAGGACGAGTCCAACTAACCAGCGGTTGAGTGTGGGCGTGTATTCTGCGATATTTCAGCTTGGCCCCTATTTAAAGATGCCGAGTCGGGCGAATCGAAGCGATAACGGGCTTGGCCAGAAACAATGGACCAGTCAAATCTGAGCTTGCTTGGGCAGGAGATCTCGGGGCCTTCGAGAGCGTCTTCAGGGGTGCGGCGACCGCGGCCGAGGAAGAAGAGGCGAGAGGCGTATGGGCGTCGGCTTCGTTCTACGTTGTGTGATGCCGGTCGGGGAGGGGGGAGGATGACGACTGATATGTCTTGCGTGTGCGGATCCTCTCCTGCANTGGATGGGTGGTGGATAAGCTTTTGTCGGCCACGAGGTTTGGGGGGAGGAGATAACTCTGATGAGGAATCTTCTTCCTCTTTCAAGTCCGCCGCGTGGAAGCACTGAATAAGAGACAAAATCAGGGCAAAGAGAAATCCGTCTGGTCATTCCTTCGTTTGCCCGTTCGAACCTGGTCCAATGTCGTCGATGCATCTTGCTCATCGGCGCCCCGACGCCCTTCCCCCGCGGGTTTGAAGGGATCCNGAGCCAGCTGTAAAGGAGAAGTTGGAGACAGAGAAGNAGTGAAGTTGACGGGTGTTGGACATCCCTATCGCCTTGAGACTCTGTCGCAGATATCACCCGAAAATGACAGAAGGATCCTAGACATTCTGCTGGGTAGCCCCAGGGCCGTAAAAAATCTCGACGCGTTGGGCCACGGCGCGGACCGCCGGCTTTCTGATGATGAGACGGCTCTGCTTGCCTTACACTTCAAGCTTTATGTTGCTGCTTGGTTCTTGACCGAGAACACATTCAGGAGCCGCCATGTGCTGATATCGGCATGAACTTATGGCGATTCGTCAGGCCGATAGGAGAGACGGACGTCCCATGGTCTTATAAGTCCTGGCAGTCTAGTTACGATTTGGTTCACCATAGCCCTGAGCCAAGTATGGGGCGTGCAAGAAGCCCATCCTATTCCAATGTTGTAAGTAATGGTTCACCGTACTGTAGGGGCCCAATGTTCCTTGTGAATGGGCATTCACCTGTTCTAGAAGTCCACGCTTCTAATTCCCCTCCTCTGATCTTTCTCGGTTACTTGATGGGCCACGAACTCTTTGCTATCATAAGTGCTAGAGCTAAGAGTGAGGCTTACATGCGGAGAGGTTGCATGTTATGTAACGAATAAGCTCAACCGGTAATTTCTGGCGATTACACCGACGATTGGAGGCACACACAACAATCGTACAAAGCGGTTGGAGTCGTCTCGGACGTCGAGGGCGAAATGGCAGTGGTCTACGTCTCCTCGAAAAGGGGCAGCGACCGCGCGTGCGCCTTATGGGCAACGTACGCCACGCAATAGCAAGAGGACTTGTAAACGAATAGAGACTTGGAGTCCGGTCTTTTGATGTACTTCATTACCGCTAGAGGCTCTGTCGAGCCAACGTTTTAACGCTTCGGTTGAAAATTTCAAAACAGTAGGGAGGAGGACCATCTCGTGCCAGCTTGTTAACCTGAAAATGACGGAGATTCTTCACCTGCGCTCTCGGTAGAAATGTGGACAATATCAAAGCCGGAGCTCGACTTAAACTGGTCATTTATTATTCACTTATCAACTCCAATGCTGCGTTATGGGGCGGCAACAACGGGGCATATCTGAGAGCTGGGACTCGAGTTTAAAACTTGCGAGTACACGGTCGTCATATCGCTCTTCCATTCAGTCAGCTGTTGGTTTGTATGTCTACAACCATTAATTCTTTCAAAGTTTCATACTTTCTGAGACACGTCCTGCCTGCTAACCCCAAATCTAGGGGGGCTCGACGCGGTCATAAGTTTGCCTTCTTCAGAATTCAATAATCATGTCCTGGATGGAGTCGCAGATTGCTTTTAGACTTTGACTCTTTGGAACTGATGCCGGGACTCGAAATCTTGATATCAAAAGCAGGGACACAAAAGCGTCACCAGGTATTTCGTTAGGCTACTTCGCACCACGTTGTCCCCATGTTAGTAGACGTAGAAGTTCGTCTCCTCCGGATGCTCCTCCCTGGTCTTCTTGTTCCTCCTCTGCAGTGAGATGCGCAAGCCCCACGCAATGATGATGACCCCGACGGAGAAGGCGATGCTCGACATCCACGCCGTCATATACCGCGGCGAGTCCGTACTGGGCCAGAGGTATGGCGTATAAATACTGGCAACGGACCCCAGAGTGTTGCACATGGCGATCGCCACGGCCTTCTTCTCGTCCGTCTGGCCCAGGGTGCTCGACAGCCACGACAGGATCAAGTTGTTGATGCCGAACGTGAACCCGGTGAACAGCACTATCCCCACCAGCCGCGCCGCAAGGTTCAGGGTCGCCACCGCCACGACGAACCCCCCTATCACGATCGCCTTGAGGATGGAAATATGCCAGGTCCGCTCGTTGTAGCGGCCAGATGTCCAGGACACAAGGATGCCCACCAAAGCGGCCAGGATGTACGGCGGGCAGGTGAGCGCCAGAGTCACCGTCGTGCTGTAGCCCAGTGTCTGCATGACCGTGGGCAGGAAGTTCTGGAATCCATTCGCCGCGAGGTGGAGGTGGTACATGAGGCAAAAAGCCCACGTGCGCCAGTCGACGCACGCGTCGCGAAGGCCGGTCCAGACACTGGTTCCCTCGCGACGGCCCGTCGTGTCAATGTAGATGCGGTTGTGGGCGAGCTGTCGCTGCTCCGGCGTCAGCCAACGTGTGGTGAGGGGCTGGTCCGGGAGGAGGAACAGCGCTGCGACGGCGACGGCGATCGAAAGGGCGCCTTGGATGATGAACAACCTGAAGAGGTCATCGGTCAGCATTTCAGGAGGCACACAACCATGTCGCGGTGTAGCACGGGGCGCGCGTGCTCTCACCATTGCCAGCCGGCCAATCCCATGGATCCGTCCAACCCGGCGAAGATGCCCGCCGCGATCAGCCCGGAAAAGGAGCTGGCGAGCATGTTACCCGTGTAAAAGAGGGACATGCGGGTTGCGACCTCCTTGCGGGTGTAGAACATGCTGATGATGTACAGGGCGCCGGGGTAGAACTGAGGCGTAGTCGATTAGAAATGGTGAACTCCCTGAGTATCTGAATCAAGGCTGGCGGGCTTACCGGCGCTTCGGTGATGCCCAGGAAGAAACGGCACGCGATCATCCCGCCGAAGCTTTTGACTTTGAATGTCAAGAGACTGACGATTGACCACGCCATGCAGAAGCCTAAGAGGTTCATGGTGTTATTCATAGCTCTCTTCCAGAATTTGCTCTTTGGCGTCGTCGCTTGATGACCATTGCAGGAGGGGCCCTACCAGCCATGTACCACGATGGCCGCACTCGGTTCAAGATCATGTTGGAAGGTATCTGACCGCAGATGTATCTTCGCGTTCAATGCGTCAGTCGCGATGCTTTCGACGGGTGACAGGACTAGACACGCACCCCACGAACAGGATGGAGACAGTAGTATTGTATTGGGTCCCGACGAGGCCGAGGTCGTCCTCGAGCCCGTTCAGTCTAGCGTTGATGATGGCATTTCTGTCCAGAAAGTTGAAGAGATACATCAACCACAAGATCGGCTTCCGACAATCAGCTTTGGCTCTCTTGTATTTTGCGAGCGGCTCTCGAGCGGCAACTCACAATAATGTAGGCGTCCAATTTCTTGACGAGCGCGATTTCCTTCGGGTCGGTCTTGGCATGGGCGCCGAACTCGTCCACCTTGTCCATCTTGGGAATCTTTTCGAATTCGGCGTCATCGTTGGCGGCATCGACCTGGTGTATCGAGCCATTGTCTCTGTGCATGGCTCCCGCGGACGAGCCACCGGGCTGGGCAGTGTTGCTGGCTGCCATGATATGTTGCTGGCGAGGCCTCGGGCGTTTACTTTTGTTTTCCGAATCTGTAACGAGAGCTCGCCTGGGATCTTGCCGGGGAAACAGATCTTTTTACATCTCGAGAACATATACTTCGCATCCCCAGACAGCGTGGTTTATATTTCGACACGCCCAGAGCGCCAATGAACCATTTCGTTACCCCATGGGCTTTCCCCAGTCTACCCCTCAATGGACCTATACAGTTCTAGGTCTTGGCTAACATGAAGTGGGGGCAAAAACGAGGGTATGATTTACAAGTCCACGATCACGCAGCCAGTGAAAGCTGCTCGCGGAGCAGGGTTATATATAGCGGGTTCGGAAAAGCTGTCTTGGTATATGTTTTCCGTTGGTCGGTTTGCTGGTTTTGTGAGCAAACTCGAGTAATGAAAGGACGACACGACGCATGCGCGCGAATCGGCGTCTTTGACCATCGCATTGTGAACCTCGCGCCGTCGTTACGAGTTGCGCCGAGCGTTATCGGTCGTCATCGGAGATGGGACGCCGGGACTACATCTTCCCGACGCCGGTGAAAGTCTGGCGGGGTCCGATGAACATCTGATATCTGGGACGAGACTTGCTGAATTTGGAAATTCCTCTCTGAGGGGTATTATCATCCACATGCCTTGGCATCTTGTTGGTAATGAAAAAGTCGTGTCGGCAGGCGAGGTTTCCACATCTGCACTGCCGCAAGAACAGAATACGAACGAACCCGACTGTCGGCTCATGCGCCGTGCTGCTTCACATCGCAGCATACATCTGTGTATCCCTTGAAGCTTATGCATGGTCAGCCAACCTTCAAAAAGCAGCGTCTTCTCAGCAATACCGCTCTTGTTAGGTGCGTACATCCGCGTTCACGAGCGGGAGACGTCCAACAAACTCAAGACACGGTGACCACATAGCAGTCCCGCCTGCTTGGGCGGCGAACGGCCACCCCTCCCCTTTCCAACTCCTCCCTACATTTATCGATACGGGTCATACATTAGGTCTTTCCTGACAAAGACATTGAGACGCAACGCTTGACGACCGTTCACACACCCCCTCCCCAACGATGCAACTTGTTTTCCTTAAGAGTTCGCCAAGGGACGCTTCATCTTCGCCGATCCCGATTCGTTTCTGCGTTCGCTTTATACGTCAACTTGGAAGAGATGAGATGTGATATATGACAACAGAGGGCACACCAGTCCATTCTCGACGAGCATTTGGCGCGGTAACACTTGGAAAACAAGCTTGAGAAGGAATGGAGGAGATGTTTTTTTGCCTTAGGATTCCATAGCATGGAGGGACTTGAAGACAGAATTACCCGTTCGTTCCCATCCCCAAGATCCTGAGTGTTCAACAAGGAAGACGTAAAATGTGCGAGATGAGACAAGTTGAGTGGGCTTACACAACCCAGCCGGCATCCCCCCCCTTTCCCCATTTCTTGTTCTTCTTACCGGGCCCCTGCCGCCGTTACATCTTTCCGTCTGTGGAAGCTTACGTGCCAGGTGTTAATCCCAAGGGGCTGTGAGACGTTGAAGAGGTTATGAGAAGGGTTTGACGAATACCTTTGTTGGGAAAGACGACCTGGGAGATGTAAGACATGCCGCCTGTCGTTGGCGTTGAAATTACCTTCATAGCCGGCCGACCCACACCATAACCGGACCAGGCTCGAGATGCATATTTGGGCTGGTCTTAACAATCTAAACGAGACCCCGCATGGATCCTCGTACAGCATCTTACCGGTTGGGAAGAAGAAAAGGGGGGGGGGGGGAGGGTTTGCAAAGAGTTTGACAACCCTGAGGGCGACTAGACCAACGAAGACACTGGGCACAGACAAGGGAAATGCTAGGGCGTCGTCAACTTCTGAAGCGACGCCGTAACCCGAAGATCGTTACGGAGTTTTTCGTCAAGCCATATTCGCATGAGGCTCATCTCTTGATGTAACACAGAATCTCGAAGCCTCATCAGAGGGCGGGGTTCTGTTTCATATGCTACTGGTAGCACGGAGAGCCGATATAACATGAGAACATCCCGCGGCGGGTTTAATCACGGTACGTGTGTCTACCAGCCTGTCCCCTCCCCTAAAGGCTTCCCCGTCGGACCGGGCAGCCTGAACGTGAGTGAAATGTGAGCCAGGTGGGATATCGCAGATAACGATGTGTGCTGTTTGAGGTTCCAGTCTTGTGATAGGCTCGAGATGCAGCTTGCCTTCTTGTGGCACATCCCAATCCGTCAAAGTCGGCCGACGCCCCCATCTTCATGGGCCTCCTGAGCAGAGGGGGGACCGGCAGAGTGAGCATTCGGTCAATCAGTGACAATCTGCCGAGGCCCTCGGCCAAATGAAGGTCTCTCTGAGTTAAGCGCATGTACCCCCCAGATTCGCGCCATCAATTGATGTAACTTGCATCCTCTGAATTATCCATAAGAGGAAACCAAATCATCAGGAAACTCAAGAGTCAAGAACCCTTACTTCATGCTAGGAATACATCCCTTGACTGTCAACCAGAATAACGCCGTATGACGCTGCATGATCCTTGTTTGTTGTCTCATGCATCTTCATTCTGTGCTCGTCCCAGGCGTTTGTGTGTCTGTGTACGTATGTGTATGTTTGTTTCTGGTGTAACCGACCACGGCGGGGAATGTGCAGGGAGCCGGCACCGCAATTTCGGGGGCGGTGCGATTGGGCGGATGATGCAAGGGCCGGCACGCCGCTGTTGACTCTTGAGTACCGGAGTGGCCTCCGGTTCCGCGTGGTCGGGCTCAGGTGGCGTAAGCCCCAGCTCAGGGGTCGAAAGATATGGCCTCTTTCTGCGTGAGACCCGTTCTCCTGTCCCTCGACTTTCATACCAGAGGATAGTATTTGCTTCTTGGGGCTCGTCAAGGGCAGGACGGGGACTCTCACAAACCCCACGGCTTTCCCACGAAAGTAGTGGCCGTAGCGAGATTTCCGTTGTCTCGGCCGTACATGTCGTCGCACAGACGGGCGCCTCACTGCATGTTCCCTATATGACCGAGCGGAATAGGAATAAAATGATATATGACAGAACCTCGCGTTGGGCGTGGGTCACCCACCTCGCGTCTATTTATCCACGTATCCGGGGCCTATTGTTGTTTGCTGAAAACATTTGGCTTCAGAGTGGTGGGTGGACGACGGCATAGGANNCCCCCCCGTCAAGATCTGATATGTGAAGGCAGGGATGGCGCTTTGGGGCTGGGGGAAGACCCCTCCGCTGCATTGCCATGGCGAGGTTCTTCTTAATGACGAACCCACAAATTTGTTTGCGCCTGATAACCCAGGAAATCGCAGGTGAGGAAGGGGAAAAAGAAAAAAAAAGGAAGCGTGCCTTGTCTCAGCACTTGTAACACTTGCCGAAGACCTGTCCTACTGCACACCTGAGCTCCGTAACTTGTATGTCTTCGTCATATTCTGCCCCCCCCTGTGCACAGCTGCGGGATGACAAAACGAGAGGCTCTCGCGAAAAAAGAATTGCTCATCCGATGGGTGAACTATGCGCTTGAGGGCCCTGGCTGCGGCCGCCCGGGGCTATCGTCAAGAGATGACCGAGGCAATGATATGCTTGCTTTTTTCGCCGTAGTCGTGCCGCAACATATGAACCCCGGCAACTTCTGAAGTGCGAAGAGCGGAGCTGAAAGACAGTGTTAGGTAGAGTTTGGGGGCAGGTATTCTTGTCCATTCCATGGATACGGGCCTTGAGCCTCCCGCTTATCACTAGGCTAGGTGTCTTGGTTGAAGGACGTACAGCCTAATCGGTGTCGGTGACTGGCTAGGTTGCCGAATGAATGGTCATTGCTGCGGTACTGTTGGCTGGCCATCCTCTTTTGGCCTCGGCGAACATGCAAGCCCAGCTCTCGATGTTGGGGAATCAGGCTACTAGGCTGCAGCAGAACTAATGGAGTGTAACAGCCCTGCGGTGCGAGATGGAGGGTAACCAGGGCCTGGTGTGATTTGAAATTCTTATGACGAATACATGAGGCAGACTGGCCGGCCTTGGCTCCGATTCGGTATCGAGAAGCTTGAGTGGACGATTGCCCTTACCTTCCCCCTGCATACGTCTGCCCTTGCATCGCGCTTGAGAGTCTTGATAGATGAGAAAGGGCAGAATAGTTGAAAATTGTGTCCTGAATTGGAAGAAAATGGAACAAATCCTCCGATGCCTGAGCAAACACACCAAACGCCAGCAAAGGCTTCCGTACGCAAGAAAATCGCAATTACATAGACTCTGATCAGACACCGCAGGCCTATCTTAATGCCGCCCACCAACCGCAAATGCCGACGGGGTTATTAGAAAAAAAAACCCCTTCGTGAAGATCCGAGACTTAGAAAGAAAAAAACATCGCAGATATTATAGGATTCATTAGGCCATGCAATCCACCCATTAGCGCGGAGCCTCGCAAATGACGCCAGACGTTGTAGATCCGGGGCTCGTGAGATCACCAGCGAGCTTCAGCCCAGCATTCACGCCCGAGGGCGGGAAAAGAAAAGAGCGTGGATCGCTAGGCTCGGAAGCTGATCAAAGTATGCAGGTGTGAGAACTCCCTGACCGATTAGTGCGAACCAATGAGAGCACTAGGAGAGACACTCGACAGTGTTGGGGTGGTTCTCGAGGGCGTGGGTTAGGAGGCACAAACACCCAGTTCGGTGACCAGTGTCAAGATGACAGGTCGCACGAAAGAGACAAATGTTCCCTCCCATGGTATGCCGCCTTTGGCCTTCTTGACGTGCGTTCCGGTCTCGCCCGGGTTATGTTGGGTAGCTCATGACTGAGACAGATTGCCAGCCCATGACGCGCCAAGAACGTGCCGATCAGGAGCCGTCCATTATCGCAGAGAAGGCATAGCGTGGGTCAGGCTGGCTTCGAACTCTCACGATCTCATTGGGCGCAAAGATGTCGCTGAAGATTTTAAAGTCGCTCTTGTGACTCGAAGAGCTGCCGCTCGAGCTCGATGATGACGATGAGCTCTTGGATTTGCTTTTCGAGGAACTGCTGCTGCTGCTCCCTTTAGTCTTCTTGGCAATGTCATCGAGAATGCATTTGGCAGTGCATTGTCTGTCATCCTCAAAAGCAAACATGACGGCGAGGAACTGGCCCCTTAGTTCCGGATCGTAGAGAAAGACCTCACGCCATAGCTCCGCCAGCTCCTTGGGCGGGTTGCGGTACCCGTTACCGAGGCCAAAGTCGCCGATCACGACATGGTTGTAGCCGTGGTAAACGCAGATTCGCAGTGCCGCACGCATTTTATTTCGCACGAGCTCTCGCTCTTCCGTGAAAGAATACTTCCTCCCTATGTCTGTAAGCTTTGGCCAGCGTGTTGGTGGCATTGAGATGACTGGAAGCGACCTCCACTCCTTCATCTCTAATGACTCAATCCTGTCTTGAAACTGGCGAAAGCGAACTTGAAGGGAACGGGTCAACGGACGGGAACTAAGGCATGGGCGAAGATGATTGTGCTCACCAACGTCGGGGGAGTAGATGGCTCCCTCGATCGGGATAGGGTAGTTGGATGACATGTAAGTCTCCGGATGGGGAGTTGCCAGCGTTGCCGAAAGGTTACTTCGGCGGCACAGTCGCTCCTGCAAGACGGCGAAGTCAACAACCTGGTGCCGCCAGTGACATTCACCCCAGCCATGTCATCATACCTCGTAACCAACGACACCCGTCTCCCAGTCTCCTCCTGGCCGCTTTTCGTTCGCCGCGCAGATAAATGGGATACGGACCCCTTCGCTCTGTGCCCAACCAATTGCGCAGTCGACCGGATCTCCGTGTACGACATCTGTGATGGTCAGCTTCAGTTCGTGAGCCGGCCGCTATCCTCGTTGAAGCTTACAAAACTTGGGAAGATCTGAGCTCATGAAGCTTGGGCGGCTGAGGGGAAGCTGGAGCAGCGGCTGGGAGTAGAGAACCGAAACGGGTGGCCATTCGTTGCGAAAATGCTTGTTGACTTCTGGGATCAGCTTCTTCTTGGTATCGGCAGCAACCTCTGAGGGTTTAATCTTCAAAGGCTTTGAAGACGGCATTGTGAAAGTCGCAAACAACTACAAGAGAGACACGCAAGGATGGAGAGAGGAAGAAGCACTGCTATCCAAGTCGGAGTTGTTTCTTGAGATGATGTGGCGAAGATGGCTTGAAAATGAAAGACCAAGAGATTTTTGATATGGGTTCTTCTGCTGGGTTTAAATATGTGCCTCGCAAATCAAAGAGACAGGTAGTCTAACGCGTCTACGTACGCAGAGGCCAGAAGAAGGACGGAACGGAGGGCAGGAAAAGAAACAGCGACATGGTATCGAGGGTTGCCCTTCTTCGAGAGACGGCTTCGCGTCTACAGGAAGCGAGAGCGGTGGAGGGTGTGAGAGGGGAGTGTAACCAATAATTGCTGGATCTCAGTCAGGTCTGCGACATTCCAGGGTGGTGTATAGGAAGGGCGCGTAAAGGGTGGGTGGGTAGGTTGACCGTAGTTGTGATGAGGACTGTCTTGCTCCTACAGAAACCCGGGTTGTGTGACGTTGATCTTCCCGTGGTCTTGGTAGGTGGATTCCGATCGTGATACTACTGCAGTCTGCCGCAGTTATACGAGATCTTCCTGTCTCCCAAGATCTCACTTGAGGCGTTCTTGCGAGCCGGGAAAGCATGATTGGGACAAGCAGTGCAACAAGGGCCAGTTCAGGGCCAGATATGTTTGGCTTTACCGGGGAAAAGGGGCAGAGCAAGAGACATATTGGGCTTGACGGGAGCTAAGGTAGGGGAAAATGGCAAGGGAGCAGAGAGTGGGAGGGCTGACCACCCCCGGCGGATATTTGAAGGCAAGGTGTGTAGCCTTTCGTAACAATAAGCAATGAGTTGGTTGTGGAAGAAGCAAAAAACCCAGCTTCATGGTTCTTGGGTCCCCACAAGACGTGCCGCCTTGGTGGAGGTTAGTTTGGAGGCAACGAAGAAAGGCGAAGCGGTCGGGCCAGTTACAACCATTCTTATTCAGGAGAAACTAAGGAGCAAGGGAAATGGTAGGGTCTCTTGCTTGCATGTTTGCCCTTCCTTGGGCGCACAGATCTCTGATCTACTCATCCATGTCGGTGATCACTCGAATAAACAAATCACCCCCGGGACGCAAGAGGTGACGCCTTCGCCGTTCGTTCAAAACCCGAGAACGACGGTCACCGGTGAGGAAGATGCAGAGAAAAATTCCCCAGAACCCAATGCCATGTCCTGGGGTTGAGAGTCAACGACTGCATCATCCCGAAGTCGTCACCCGCGGCCAATGTTTGGTGTCTCGGGAATCAGAAGCTGACTTGAGTAACGACTGAACGGACAATACTTGAACTTGGGCCTTGATGAGCCATTCAGTTTAGACGCTCGCGTCCGCATCGCTGCAACGAGACGCCAAATCGGTCCGCAAAATGAATCCTTCATTGTGTATGGCCTTGTGGGGCTTCCTGGTGTGTCATGGCTTCCACCGGCTCCTTTTGCTAAAGTGGATTCCGTGAAGAATCATTTGGAAGTGCGGAATCGCAGAGCTTTAGCGGGAGACTCGAGCCGGGAGATGGACGGTTCAGATGGTTTGGAGGGTGTGGATGTCAACGGGAGGAACTGGGTGGCTGTTCTTGGCTGTTGAAGGATAATAGAAGCTCACAGGAGGTGTGTGGGACGTGAGCCCAGAGCGAAGGGCAGAAAGTACGTACTGTTAAGGTAAGCTCAGGTGAGGGAGGTATCTTACCTTGCCTTACCTAGGTAGGGGTAGGTACCTTACCTAAGGTGCCTAAGGTACCTCAGCTTCCTCCTTCGTGTCTTCCTCCTTCGTGTCTTCCTCCTTCGTGTCTTATCTTATCTCCTGAACAGAAGTCCCTGCCTACCTTATCTAATCACGATTTGCGGGTACAGGTACATGGTGTTCACGTGTGATCAGGCGCCGACTTCTAGTACCTGTACCAAAACCGGCTATCGCAGGACCCATACCTCTCGAATTGAGGCTACTCATTGGTTCAGCTTTTTGAGCTCCCAACTTCAGTCATCGGTCCGTCGCAAATCATCGCGCGACTTCGTTCTTCTCCTGCTCGCAAGCGTTGTCCAACAAGCTGTTCCCACTTCTTCAGAACGTATTGGTGGCAGAGCACTGATTTCTTCCTCCAAAATCATGCCACGATAACGTCGCCCGTTCGATACCCGTCCAAACATGCGATTCACAGTACCTCTAGCCTATCGGAGGCTCGGTCCTCGGCTGCCTTTCTCGCAACCTCTCGGTCGACGACAGCTCTCGACAGCCCCTCGACGAACAGTTGCACAGCTTCAGGACTGGAAGCCCGAAATCGAAGTCAAGGATGTCGTAGTCCATGGATACGTCAGATCAGTGAGGAACATGAAGACGAATCGCTTCGTTCATGTAGGCGATGGCTCTTCTCGAACTCCCATCCAGGCGCATGTCTCGAGAAGCCATGAAGAAAGGTTGGGTTGACGATATCTTATATCCGACCTCCATTTTTGTGACCGTCATAACTGACTATTCCACAGCCCCAATTTGCGTGTCGGCGCTGCTGTCCGGTTGCGAGGTTCATGGGTTCCCTCAGCAGCGGAGGGCCAGAGTCACGAGCTTAAGGTCGAGCACGTTGAGGTTCTTGGTCCGTCAGACGCCATGGTCAGTTTGCTCCGTGTACATTAATTCTCGAATCACGGTCTAATTTCCATCTCGAAACAGACATATCCGATCCAGAAGAAGTACCAGACGCCGGACTACCTCCGCACCATGCCCCATCTACGATCCCGGATCCCATTGAACGCCGCCATTCTGCGACTGCGGTCAGAGGCCGTCGCAGTCCTTAATCGGTTTTTCGCCTCTCGAGATTTCGTACAAACCCATCCGCCCATTATTACCTCTTCTGATTGCGAGGGGGCAGGCGAGGTGTTCAACGTTACCACGGGCTCGGCCGAGACATCTCAAGTCCCGACTGCTGATCAACACAAAGAATTCTTCCGCTCGCCCAAATACCTTACCGTGTCTTCGCAACTTCACCTTGAAGCACTCGCTCAGTCCCTGGGCCATGTATGGACACTGTCTCCTACCTTCAGGGCGGAGCGGAGCGATACGTCAAGACACATGAGCGAGTTTTACATGTTGGAAGCCGAAATGAGCTTTGTCGATGAACTTGACGAGGTTATGGATCTCGTCGAAGACATGCTAGGTAGCCTTGCTACGGGTTTATACCAGACCCGGGCTGCACAGGAGCTGCTCCAACGACGAGCGTCTGGAAAGGGCCGCACAGCCGACGACGATCTGGTTCCCAAAGACGAAGTGGAGCGTCGGTGGTTGGGGATGATGCCGCAGTCCACCTCCAGGTGGCCGCGCATCAAGTACGCAGACGCTATCAAGCTGCTCCAGGCCGAGCAGCAGCGTTTCGACATCAAGCCCACCTGGGAGGGAGGTTTGCAATCAGAGCATGAAAAGTTTCTCGCCAAAGCTCTTGGTACCGCCAACGGCACGGGTCCCTACACTCCCGTGTTTGTCACTCACTACCCGCAGGAGATCAAGGCCTTCTACATGCGGAAATCTAACCCTTCGGTCGTTGCATCTGATCAGCCTGGTCCCACGGTAGATTGCTTCGACTTGCTGGTGCCTGATTTGTGTGAGATTGCCGGAGGCTCAATGCGTGAGCATCGCCTGACGGACCTCCTCGAGACAATGAAATCTCGCGGTATGGATTCATCGTCGGCCACCGGCGACGACTTGAGTTGGTATGTCGACCTCCGTCGCTGGGGCTCCAACCCACATGGCGGCTTCGGCGTAGGATTTGACAGGCTTCTCAGCTATCTGGTGGGAGTTACCAATGTCAGGGACGTCGTCGCCTTCCCGCGCTGGTTTGGCAGATGCGACTGTTGATCTACGCCATGTTCCAGACTCTACCCGTACGCAGCTCGTTAAGCTTTGCCTACCTGGGATTCTGGAAGCCGGCGTGATGAAACGACCACAACTTATGTCATACAACGATCGGTGTTCTCGTCCTACTTCGACGGCCGAGTCCCTTGCGGAGTCACCTCGTGCATGTATGCGTACATTCCCATGCAAGCCTTCCGTTGTGGACGTTTTTGGATGTTGTGGCCTAGACGTTCGATGTCTCATCCTCCGGTAACTTGCAGATGACAGAACTGGTCGCCCACGGGACAATCCCGCGAAGCTGTGCAACGGGCGAGCAATGGCCCCCCAGTCTTGGTCTCAGGTTCGCATGCGCGAGGAGCCCAACGACTACGCGGTTAACCGCAACCCCGTAATGGTTGCGTCGATGCCACTGTCCAGTACGATCTTATTTTCGGAAGTATCAGCTCCCAGAAGTGGCGGCCGGTATGGCACGACTGAGTCCGGCGAAGAACGGCTACTTTTGTCTGAGAGATCTCGACCTCCTTGAGCTGTCGAAGCTAAAAAATACCGTGTACTTAAGCCAGAGGTCGTTTCCCTGTGTTACATTACACAACGCAAGACCTTGTACCAATACCCTGTATAATACACCACCTCATACCTTCATCTCTTGTACCCTGTCAGTCCCAACCCGCACCAGACTGCTCTTGAACTCAATGTGACAAGGTGAATCTGAACTTTACTATAGGTCGATGTGATTTTTTGCATGTCGACCTTGGGCCTCTGGTGCACCGTTCACGGATAGCTCTCGGGAATCTACAACCTCTCAAGTCGTTAACAGATGACTTGACAACTGTGGAGCCGCCGATGTGTTGGTACCAAATTGGGAAAAACAAGACAATCAGCGACGATCAAGAGGCGGTGCAGAAGATACTCTTGGCTCCCAGTTCACAATAACGACTGGCCAAAGAGGCTTCACAAACTTTGTCGATGTCTGATTGTGGCCGAAAGGTCGAGCAGTTGACAACGGTCCAGCGCAGCCCCGTCTCACAGCTACCCTGTTACAACATGATGGGATGTTTCAGCAACGACACGTCAGACAGCAGACAATCGAGGGCTTATTACAGTGCGGTATGTTTGCAATGTGACAGTGGTGGTGACCATTTGTGGCCTCAATATGGCGCAGGGCGCGAAGCTAGGAAGGGCGACGACAGCAGCTTGCCATGTAAGCCGAGTTGCGCCGTGACGGCCGTGCGAGTAAGGGGACCATCTGATTGCCTACTCATCCGTCCAGAGTTTCACCAGGCGAAGGAGAAAGCTTAAAAATCTGCGCCGGATCTACCGGCTCGGTGCATCTCGTCGTCGTCGACTCGGACAGAGTTTTCTCGGAAAAGGGAATTACTTGTTTAGGCGTTCGAATTACCAGCATGGTGGGAGTTGCGGTGTTCAGCAACCGGATTGGACGAAGACACAAGACCAAGCGGTCGTTGTATTGTTAATATTTCCTCGGACGAAACTGCCGTTCAGGCGACGCCATCTCCACCGGACGTGTAAATGATGTTCTAATGATGCCAAGGAATGAGCCTCTCTTGGTCGAAACGGTTTCTTGCTCCTTGATCCCGTGCGCCCTAGAATCGGGCAATATGTCGCCTCCGTCGCCTGTGATGAGCGGACGCTGTTGTGTCCAAACATGCTCCACGCCAAAGTCCTGCCAAGCAGCGCCCAAGCTGCTTGGCATTGATGATGTTGATCCAAGAGGTTGAGAACTAGCCGCCAATCGTGGTCAACAATCCTCGAGTCCCCTCCCAAGCGGGGCGAGAGAATGCGAAACCAGGTATTTCCCCCAAACAGGAAAGCCTTTGACGAAGCCAGGCGACCGAGCCGGCAAGCACTTGATGGCCTGGCCTGTAGAGGGTAGTAAGAGGGCAATTTTCCTGGCTGTGACCCGAGCCTGGACACCTTCTCCAGGATCGTCATCCACTCGACATGACATCAGTTTCGAGGGAGAGAAGTTCTTATTCCCATCTCCACAGTGAGGTTACCGCATTAGACTCACAAGCTTTGCCGACCCTTTCCAAAGTCCCAAGTGGCCGAAGACGAGGTGGTGGACATGCTGAGTGATTCAAGCCCTCGGAAGATGGCCTTGAGTCCCCTCATCACCCAACGCCGGTGTCCATCCGGGATCCGAAAAGGGATAGGAGATCAGCAAAAGCTTCGCCTGAAGTGGGGAAGGGAAGCCGGCGCAAGGTCTTGGGTTGGCATTTCACACCCTAAGCGCGCCCTTATTTCCACGGCCGGCCGTCACACTAGGGGTGGTGGTTGGGGAAAGGTGAGGGGACGAGAGATATAATTCCTCGTCCACGGCAATCAAATACGGCATCCCGGCATCTTTTCTAATGCTTATTGACCAAGGCCACCAAGCCCTTGGAACTTTACATGCTGGCTGGCGCCCGCCCAGATTCCGTGAGGACCCCACAGTCCGACCGCGAGAGACTGGGACGGGGAGGGGTGGTGGTGGAGGGGGACATTGGTGCAGGAAATATACGAGAACGAAGAGCTGTACTCCGTAAGAAAGGGTGACTTCGGGCGCCAGGAAAAGTGCTTGTCCCGATATTGCCGGCAACGGCATGCCACGCGCCACGAGGTATCCAGGATGGCGCTATCGACTAGTTTCTCCGCCCGTCACCGATTTAGTGTGCGGAATTCTCCATCCTCTGGCACTCACCATTGCTAATTGTTGCTCGGAGGGCCGCGTCAGCGACCGACCGGGAGCCCTTTTTTCTGGTGTCCT